>CAJVSB020000852.1:0-140019 GCA_911865555.2 Thlaspi arvense
TAAATATTTCTGAATCAGGTATTTCATATTTTATTTATTTCAATTTAGCTCCGCACACTCAGAAAATTAGAATTTCCCGTCCTGGTTTCTTCTTCCAAACTTGAAAAAGAAGAATTCAAGCATTCATGTCAAGTAACAGGACCACCTGTACTGTCCCAATACTTGTCCTGTTACCAACATTTGGGTGGGGACTCAGAAGCTGACTCCACCGGATTCTCTCCCTCTCTCTCCACTTTCCCTCCTATTGATGCCTACCTCTAACTACCAATCTGTTCATAATATTCTCTGTTAATTAATCAAATAAAGTCCGTGTTCTCCCTTCAAATTTCAAAAGCACCTTTTACCCACTTGATTTATACACTTGATTTGTTAAATTTAAAAACTATAATAATAATAATAATTTCTGAATTTCTACACCCAAATCAGGCTGCCAGCATCTCCATTGCTTTTTGGGCTTCTTGCCATTGATTGGAGTAACAAAAGGAGATGCCCACTGCTTCCACACTTTGCTCTTTCTTGTGTACCACGTTGATCTTCATCCCCTCTTCTTCCTTTCTTTCTTTATCCTCGATGAGGTAAACGATGAACTCATGAAGATGCATGTACATATGCTAATTTTTGATTTGCCACTCCTGGTGTTGGAAGAGTTTTCCTTTCCATTGCTGGCAAAGTCCAAACAGGTGTGAAATTCTAACCATTCTCATTACATCTTAAGTTGGCTATGAGGGTGACTTCTCAGTGTAGCCAACTAGGACATGATGGGACACATTCCATTGTAAGCTGAAAAAGATAAAAAGGCTGAGGAAGGAACATATAGGGAAAAAAAATTCATGAACCCAGAGATTGAGGGCATTGATTTGGATGCGTAAGTTGATGTTGATGGAAGAGTGTTTGTCCTCTTTCTTGTAGCTGTGAAAAGGTAGTTCGGATATGCATTGTATTTTCTGTTTTCTATTCTCAATTCTTGTTTCTATTTTCAGAAACAGGGAACCTAGAAATCTTCAACACCCTGTTGTTTTTTCATTTTCAATTAAAGTAGTTTCGAGATTTTTGTAAACAATTTGTTGCTATTTCCTAACTTGAACATGTTCTCTGGAAATTCTTCAAAAGCAGTTTGCAGAAACACCTGAGTACTGGGGACTTTTTTTCCCCAAAAACAATCCATCTACAGGTGCATCCTTTCACTTCCAGAAGAGATTTGAAAACTGACAGACAATGGGTGCCTATTGAATCCTCAAGCAAACAACTTAAGTATGAGGAGGTATTAGGACCATGTACCAGAAGGATAATGACTAAGACTCTGTTATTTAGGAACAGAATCTGATGAAGGTGAGCGAGGAAAGAGAAATGGACTCCAATTACTGAGGATGTTTTTGGTTCCCCGCTTTCTATTAATTAAAAAATATTAATAAATTTTAGGATATTGACATTCTTGATTAAAAAAACTGAGTTCTGGGAAATAAAAATCAGTTTAATTTATTCTTATATTAAAATTTTTTTTAAAAACTTTATAAAACTTATTATTAACAATAATAATAAAAGATATCTCAAGTTAAATGTACTTTAACCTATTAAAATTGATTTTTCTTAAAAATTCGATTGTAATATATTTCAGGGGGGCAAGCTTCCCACAAACAAAAGAGATGGGCTACTCTATCATGTTCCCATCTATCACATGATCATCAATTATTGGCCCTTTCATGATTTATTTAGAGATAAAATTAGAATCCAATTAGTTTAAATACAGTTTAAAGATCAAAATAAAATTAAACCCTGGATTTTATAATTGGATTTTCAGTTAAATTTGATATTTAATTATGCTTTGTAATATGTCAAAATTGATAATTTGGTTTTAAAACAAAATTCTTACTGTACTATAAGAGAAGAAAACAAAGATATAGACACCATTGAGGGAAAGGATCAAATTTCACTTGTTATTTATCTCTAGTTAGATGTGTGACTTGTACCAAATAGAAAATCTTAAGTTATAAAAAAAAAAAAGAACTGTTTTTCACTGAGGTTAAAAATTTACTCTAAAAAATGGTAAATTGAATTATCAGATTTAAACCCTAATAGGTCTGTTAGGCATGAGCTAGAATTGAGATACATTTGCCAACCGATAAAATAATGAAGCGATCCCACTAATGCACTCCCAGACGGCAGTGCAAAAATTCATGACATTAGCTTTAACACACTAACTAAAGTTATAACTCAGAGAATGCCACGTCATCAAACGAAGGACATAATTGTCATTTCACGTTTAAACTTGGGGCACAAGATGTAATTTCAAGTAATGGGCGGGTTCTAAGAGAACTGATGTAGCAGTTAATAATTGGCGCCTTCCCAGAAACAGTATCGTGAAAAAGAGTGATTAATGATCTCAAAACATTCGACACTTTTTAAACCAGCATCATGAGCTCACCGCGGGATCTTCCAAACTCATTGGAGAATAAAAATCACTTTTTCGTTATTCTGCTCACTTTTACGACATGGGGGAGGCAGTTGCAGAGAGAGAAGAGAGAGCACTTGTAGGGAGAGAGGACAAATAAAGCTTTCCCTCAATCAATACAAAGCTGCAAAAATCATGTTACCTGCCCTTCGATTAATCCTGGGTCTCTGCTAAATTTATTTATAGAGGCATGGGTATGTAACTAATAAAACCCTACCGGCGGTTTCTACTGTATCGGCATTTTTTTTTACCTTCTTCACTGGTTTGCTTACATATGTGTATTTACATGTATGCGCCTGCCTGCGATCTGGGTAATCATGCTTTGAGAACTATTGTAACTGGGTTTCTTATATTTTTCAGTAATGGGTAATGCCGGTACCAGAGAAAATGAGTCCGGTCCCTCTGGAACTGGGAATGAAGGGGGTGAAGAGTACATGGAGTGTGCGCCAGTTAGCTATCATGCGCATGACCCTTTTCCAGAGTCCATGGTTCAGTCCCCTCCCTGTAGCCCTAGGGCTGACCGCTCTCCTTTGATTTTCACTCCTCAGGTCAGATTCAATATATATTTGTGTACTTAAATCATGAGAAGTTCTGTGTAATACTGGGTTTATATAGTTTTTGGGATAAGAGAGAACGGAAAGAAAATACTTAATTCACTGGAATGATATTTTATTTGTATATGTTCGTTTACAGGATTAAATGATTCTAAGGGGAGAATGAATCTAATTTATGTGGCAATCTATTGGTTCAATTTCTTTGAACTTTTGCTGGCAAGCACATGGTTTTTTGAATAGTAGTGAAGTTATTGTATTAATTTTCAGAATTCATATCTGTACATCATATTCTTGAACTTTTAAAAAATAAGAAAAAAGTAAAGAAGCAGTTATCATTGGACTGAAAAGTTAACTTAAAAAATGAGCAGACCACATTTCAACTTTTGGAAGAATTCATGGCCAGTATTTGTGCTCCGTCCGAAGGAGGAAAATTTTGATTTGACAATTATGTCACTTAACATGGAATGAAAAGATTGGACGGACCTGAAGGTTAATTTTAAATGTTATTTGGAGAGCAAGTCCAAATCCGTGATTTATTTGGAACTTCTTTTTCATGTTCAGGTTCCTGTTAATCCTTTACAAAGTTCTAATGAGATTATGCAGAATGCAAAGGACCATGATGGTACAATTTCTGTTAGTGGGATACCGTCAATCATCACATGGAATTATGAGGGCAAGTATGTAGCAATTGAGGGATCTTGGGACAATTGGAAGACGAGGTGTCACATTGATTATTTCTTTTTTTTCTCCCCACATCCTATTTGAGATTCTGAACTTCAAAAATGTCTGATATCAACAATTTGCTGCTATCTTCCAGAGATTTGATGCAAAAATCAGGCAAAGATTTTTCAATTTTGAAATTGCTACCATCTGGCGTTTACCATTACCATTTTATTGTGGATGGGGAAGTGAGGTATTCTCCGGACTTGCCATTGGAGAATGATGATTTCGGGAATATTTATAATGTCTTAGATTTACAGGTAATTTTATTAATTTTCAGAATATTAGCTCCATCAATATCACTTCCCTGGGCTGTTGTTTCTTCTGCGTTTTCTGTTGGTGCGGTGGACTTCACTTGTGTACTTATGGACTTAGTACAGTAACACGGATGTGTCTTACTTGCTTTAGGTTTATTTTGAGTTTGAATATGCTGCATGTTCACGATGATATATTAACAAGAACTAATTTGATGTTCACTTGAAATTTTTTTTTTTCCAATTCAATTATTTGGTATTTTAGAATTAGACTTTAGAAAGTTGAACTAATTTTCATTTTCGAAGGGAGACGTGTTTGTGAAAATGAGCTGTTTTCAGCAATTTATCATTGTAAAGCATTTCTTAAAACACAAGTGCACTTCCAGAAAAATATATAAATTTTCTGGAACATATGAATTAGAAACTAAATAGACAACCTATGGAAATAATGTCATATTTTGCTCTATCCTTTGCATTTGCCTGAGTAGAATCCCCAGTGCCATTGCTGACTAAACTCAGACCTCCAATATGTTCTAGTGACATTTGGAATCCGAGTCAAAGAAGCTCATGAACCAAATAAAAGGAGAATAACAGCAAATGCACCAAGTTTTACATAATTTATAATATGATGACTAAAATCTAAACATATCTCTTCTCTTGTCCCTACACACAACCACCCCCCCCCTCCAAAAAAAAAAAAAAAAAAAAGTGGAAGAAAAACACAATTCCTAAACTGCCAAAATTTGCCTATATATCATATTGACTTGGTATCATTCAATAATCTATGGATGTCACACATGCAGAAGAATAATGCATTGCTTATGCTACTACAAGTTTTACAGCTGATAATATGAGGTCAAAACACTAAATAGCTTTAGATGTTGTTTAAATATTATGGTATTCTTTTCATTGCTGGATCTCTACGTTATCAGCTATAAGATCCATGATTTTTCACATGCATTCTGTTAATTTGGTTCCAGAGTCTTCATTAATATGCTGCTGCAAATTAATGATAGAATATCAATTATCTAGATTCAATTGCTTATTAAATATTGTTGTTCTATGACTTCTTTTCAGTTTGCTCTATCCTTGTTTAGCTTCCCATTATGCCAAGATGAACGGAACCATCTTATTGCCAGGAAGGAACCTTATGAAATTGAACCTATAGAAAACTTTAGTTGCATGGGCTGGAGATTCAAAATAGTGTTCTAAAAGGGTGCGTCAGCCATTTGACTAAAGAAAAGAACGTTCGTTTCTTTAGAAATAACTTGGAAACTATGTTTTCCTGTGTCTTTTGAGTAACATTATTTTATAAACTATTATGGCCAACAAATCATGAGGTGGTGGTACTAAGTTCAACCTTATCCTGTTTCCTTGCGGGCCTTGTAACTGAAATTTGCCTAGAAGCCTTGCTGCCGCCTACTTCATCAGTAATTATACTCCTTCAAAGTTCTTCATGTCAAAACAAATCTGCTTTCAATCTTATGTGGATGTATTTTTTGATTAAGTAGTAAACGGATTAAGCATCTGTAATTAAGATATAAGAACCATACTGGTATAAATGTGAGCCCTGACCTCCATTGTTATATATTTGCATACGAGAGAGAGAGAGAGAGAGAGATGCATTGCTTATCTGATACTTTCAGATAAATTACCTATCTTTTTACTGAGAAGGATATTTGGAGATTGTTATATCCACAACTGTGGGTATGTGTGCCCACTAATGGATCTAATCACTCCTAACGGTTCTAGAATTGCACCTCTTTCCATAAAATGTATAGTGGAAGCATAACATAGTGGAGGATCTTTATAGAATGTTAATTTCATCATCAAATGCTTCACCGTCCCAATAATAGCTGAGTAAGAGGAAATGGAGGGCCAGGAAAACATGACACTACATATCTGATATGAAAAGATAGAGGGGAAGCTAGTGAAGGGTAGAGCAAAGCCCCAAAGAGAAGGGACAATGGAGAGGGGAGAATCTCTATAATGCACGGAGCAAAAATAAGAGATGGGATAGAAGATCTGCGAGTATATATATAGGCATACATATTACATAGACATTATAGTTAGTGGGACACTCTTTGCACTAAGCAGTATTTTACAGAGTCCCAAAGAATGCCCTTTTTATCTTTTGAAGAATAGCGAGGCCTCTCTCTCGCCTAAAGGACAGTCAAGTACGCATTTCAGTTGTATGGGACTGTCCTTTGTTCTTAGCTATCAAGCTATTTTACTCCAACATTCTGTGCAGTAGTTTAGTGAAAGAAATATTGCATGGTGGTTATTCATGCTTCTTTATTTTATGGGTATTGCAAGAACAGTGATTTACTTATTTATGGAGTAATACATATTGTCACTGTTATTTGAAATTTTTTGTTGGAATTTATTCATCATTCTTAACTACACAATGCAGCTTTGCTGGTTTTTGTTGGGAGATCATAAGAGAGAGAATTCACTGTAACAGAATATGCAAGAAATACTAACGAAATACATTTTTTGCTTTTTGATTAAATTAACAATCGATTGCAAAATGGCTTATATCTTGTGCAGGATTCTGTACCAGAAGCCCTCAACAGCATTTCTGGGTCTGAGTCTCCTTCTTCCCCTGTGTCAAGTTATAATAACTCGGTCTTCACTTTGGAAGATTTCAATGAGAAGGTACCAGAATTGCCCCCACTATTGCAGCAATCACTACTGGATCAGCCATCATCTTCCAGAGATGAGTCTCTGGAGAAGCCTCTGACGGCAGTTTTGAATCATCTATACATTCAAAAAGGGTGTACTGGCCAATCTGTGGCGACACTTAGTTCCACTCATCGCTTCCGCACAAAATATGTGACTGTAGTACTGTACAAACCATTGAAGAAGGTGAAGAAATGAAATACTTCCCCAAATTTCTGGAGTTTGTAATATTGTTAGGAAATAGTTATATCAATTGCATTAATGGGTTAGAAAAAAAGTTAGTGGGAAAAACATAGGGTTCTTTTTTTCTTTTTTTTCTTTTTTTTTTTGTTTGTGCCATGTAAACCCACTTATGTGGATTTTTATTCATTTTGGATATGACAATCTACTCTTGTAAGTTGCATCAGTGAGATTGTGTTCCATTGAGTTCGCTTCATTTCAGCCATTATTGGGCAAAATATTTCACCTATTCCTTCTCTTTCTTCTTCTTCTTCTTCTTTATAGGAATTCAAAAACATGCAATTCTTGATGTTGGAAGATCTTGAGTTTATTCATGGGGAAATGAAAAGTACTTTCTAGAGCCCCTTATCCACAACCATCAGTGGAGGGTGTGAGGGTGTAAAGAGGAGTTCGTGCTTGTTTATTTAATGTATTCCTTATTCATACGACAAAGTTTCCGTTTGTGAAACCATTATTTCTGCCAACATTTCTGTTGGACTCAAGACTCGTACAACCTTGTTTTGAAAACTGTGGCAATTACAATTTTTAATACAATATTTGATTTAGCAAGAAGTTGTAATACAATATTAAAGCCATCCAGTATCTGATGTTATTGCTTACTTAAATCGCAAAATTAAGCCATTATAGTTTTCCATTGCAGTCATGGATTCCCTTCTCCATCTCAAACTGCAGTTGCTTGTTGGCCGCACTTGGTTCCTTTCACAGAGGATAAGGATCTGAAGGCAACCAATGGTGCCCTCACTCTGTTGCCAGGATTGCTAAATCCTCAAACCTCAGAAATCATTACTTGTTACATACGAAGTTGCAAATGGTTTGAACAGAATTACAGCTGACATATAGCATTATTAATTTGTTTTGGAACTCACTTGAAGAGAAAAAAGGAGGTTTTTTGGGGCCATAGTAACCCCCTAGTTCAATGTTTTCACTGTGACATTTAACCGTCCGTTACACTGTTTCAATTTCTTTTACTGTTCAGAATGAGCAAGCTGGCTTTGATGTTCTTGGAAGAGTGATGCTATATTTACTTCAAAAATTACTGTTTTCTGGAGCAACAAAATTATAACAGAGATGGGTCTTTTTGTGTCTGTAGATAAAAAAAAATATGGTGTAATTTTTGCAGGTATCTGTTGCAAAATGAATGGATAAGATAACTGTAATTTGATTAAGCATATCATCTAAACCTAACCAACGCATAAAGAGAAACTCTCTTTTTTCCTGAATCTTCTTCCCTCCTCTTTCTGCACTGCTTGGACAAATCCACAGCGGGTCGTTTGGTTGCGCGGACAAGCACACTCTGCAATTGCTCTTACCCTCTCAATTGTATTCATAAAAAGTGCAGTTTGAATTATGATACACTAGGAATGTTACAAAACAAAAAAAAACAATAATAAAGTGCATATAGACATAATGCTCAAATTTGAACTCAAATCTTGTAAACAGTACTAAGAAACTCTGTTCCCGCGACAATTTTTGCTGCTTCATCTTGATCAGATTATCGAACGGGTACCTTTATCCAGCCATTGGCAAAGGCAATGGCTAGGATCACAAAAGGAGTCGACATACCGAATATGATGATGTAGGGAAGGGGTGTCTTCATTGGATTCTCCCCCTCCCTCTCCCCTGCTGTCTGCCAAAACCTGCATTTTTTTTTTTGTAATAAATAATCGAAAAATGGGTACCATTTTCAAAGCATTTTTTATGAGGCTCGTGTCAGTGTTTTCTTTGATTTTGGAAGCAAGTCAAGTGTTTCTTTTTTTTTTTTTCACATATTTGTCAAGTATTTGGATAGTTTTTAAGAGTTGGTCAGTTTGCCAATACCTGCACTTTTGAGTAATCAATAACCAATGTATATGTTGCTCATAAAGATTCGGCAAAGAAACAATATTTAAAAGCATTTTTTACGAAGAAGAAGGGTAATATTTGGGGGTTAATATAAGATTCTTCTCAGATTCCAAAAGCAAGAAAAGTGTTTTTCTTCCCCCAATATCATATACTTATAAAGTACCTGGATAGTTTTTAGGACCTAGTCGTCTGCCAATACCTGCACTTTTTGGTAATCGATGGCACCAATTATATGACTTCTTTAAAGATTCAACAAATGGGTAGCATTTAGAAGCAATTTTTATAAAGTATTTCACATGTTTTTAAGCGCTCACTTCAACATTTTCTAAAATGTAAGAAATCAATAATTCTGGAAGCCTTACTGTTCTGGTTCTTCCTCTCTGGTAATGAACTTCTTCTTCCCGCCTGGCTTGGCTTCTCCTTCTCCCCCACCTAAGAACATCAGAGGTTAAAAAAACAACATAATTCAAGTGTGCGGGAAAAGTTGAAGTATAAAAAATACAACAAAGCTAATGGAGTGGAAGAGTGTTGTCCCTTAAACCTAGTTTTGCACGAACTCCGAGACGATAAACTCTAGTTCTTGGTGGATTTAAGGTGGGAAAATGAAAAGGGAGGAAGGGTTTCTTGGTTGAGAGTGGAAATTTGGCACTGAGAGGAGAATAAAGAGCCAGTTTGGCTGCCATTGCTGCAGAAACCTTGTGCCCTCTTTGCTCACCATCTCCTTACCATCACATATATGTATTGTTTTGTTCCGGATCTATGGTTGTGAAGTGGCAGTGGTATCTACTGGTTTTGGATATTTTTAATCTTATCCAGTCACGCAGCCGATGACCAGCAAGCCCACGTGCCCCACTCTCGCTTCATCTATATGTGCGTGAAAGTTACGCCCTACTCTTGGACGGTAATATGCGTTAAAGGAAAAAATGTGGGAATAAAAATTTTATATTAAATATAAAAAAAACTGAGATATAAACAGACAAGTCTGAAGATAAGACCCACGAGAAATGCGTTGGAGGGAAAGTAAGTAGTCTTTGAAATAGTGCAAATCATAGAAAGAAGATTTAAATAGTAATTTAAAATATCCTAAATATTAGCACAGATACAAGAAATAGGAAAGTTAAAAAAAAATATAATTTTTTTTAAGATTAAATTTTTGTTACAAAAAAATTAACATATATAAGCAGCAGCTAGGTAGAGACAAGAAGCTTATACTAATTAAGAAAGAGAGTGAAGGAATTGATTAAACTTCCAGTTAAACCCCATGGAATGGTAAGTAATATACGGACAATCATTTATTGTTGCTTGATAATTAAGCATGATTAACTTAAAAGTGGGCTAGTTGGGACCCATCCACTGAATTAACGTTTTAACAGTGGTTAAATCTGGTAAAACTTACTACAAATATGTATAGATTTTATAGACCTAGTGGTTGCTTGGGACATTATCCAAATTACGTGCATCCAACATCAAATAAATCAAAATAGGTAATACTTGCTTTATTTTCCTTAATAGTTTTTATGATGGAAGCAGATGGTACCCAACATTAGGAATACAATATAATACAACCAGTAAGTGGAGGACCCCTTTTAGAATTAAACTTTGTAATTAATTTTGATTGCTAAGGGCATTTGTGGCATTTGTGCTTGTTGTAGTTGACTGGGGAGAGAGTGGTTGAATGTAATAAAAATAATTCTGCAAATTTAATTACTAAATGGGATTTACCCTATCTGTTAGGTGGAGAAAATTCAAAAATTTTCCAAAATTATATTTACTTTGGACTGTTAATAATTTTATATTTAATAATTTTTACATTATCTACTTTTATTTTTACCTCTCTAGTATACTTACATTGCACTTTATTCATCATTCTTCCACCAACACAAATGCTTGTTTGGTAAATAAATAAAAAAAATCCGGAGATCACTATGTCCTTCTCCCCACAGACCACAAGTGGATTTGTTGGGTTTGGACCTGGGGCCCAACGACGTCGTTGCCCCGATCTCACGTTCTATTTTCGCTGAAAGAAAGTTGGATTCGGACGGAGCACCAACTTGTGTGGTAACATTGACCATTGACCGTCGATTTAAGTCTCCGGGTCGGAAGCAATCAACCCATATAACAAACCTTCTTCCTGGCTCAACGTTTGTACTACGTCTTACCTGTGGAACTCTCTCTACTGTCTTTTCTCTGTTCCACGATGCCGTCTTCTGTCCCTTCTGACCATTGATCTCATACGCTGCCGGGATTCCAGGCTTGCAAACCTTAAAGCTCAGGTTCTATGACTACCCGTTTGGGAACTTGTGGCGATCCATTCTGAGATTTTTGTTTTCTACCTTCGTGTTCAATTTTGCGCTCAATTTTTTCGTGAATATCAACAAAACCCTAGTGTTTCAGGCTTTTAATTGGTTGATCTTGATTGACTGTTGTTGACTCGGTTCAGCGAAGCAAAGCTTCGGCTGAGTTTGCGGAATTTTTAATTTTAGAAGCTTGGGAATGCTTCTCTGCCATTCTGAAGAGCAATTTCGAGGTTTTTAACGCTTACACTCATCTTTGTCCTCATTTGGATCGTGCAGTTATGGCGTTTTACTTCTAAGCTATTTCAAGTTCTGATTCTTCCACTTTTGATGCATTCAATGTTTTAGGATTTATGGCTTTGAACAAGAAGCCCCGGATTAAAGATGCGGCTTTTCGCCGTTGTTTGTCTGTAGTTCTGATTACCTTATTAGGGGTAGGATTGCTGCTTTTTCTCCTCCAAACAAATCCAGTTTCACTTATATTAAACCCAGCTCTGAATGAAATAGACCAGAGGTTCGAATTACCTAACAACTTTTCCCAGTACAAATCAAATCTGAACCTTCCCAAACAGAATAGCTTATCAATTCTACTAGAAAAGCGAAATCAACTGCCCCAAGAAACTTGGATTTATTTCCAAAGTTGCCCAAGGATCATATATCAATTGTACTTTACGTTCACAATCGCCCCCAATATCTTCAAGTAGTTGTTGAGAGTCTTTCACGGGTAGTTGGGATTAGTGAAACTTTGCTGATAGTTAGTCATGATGGATACTTTGAGGATATGAACAGGATAGTGGAGGGTATTAGGTTCTGTCAAGTGAAACAAATTTTTGCTCCGTACTCACCCCATGTCTTTAACAGTAGCTTTCCCGGTGTCTCACCAACAGACTGCAAAGGTAAGGATGACCCAGTTAAGCAAAAATGTAAGGGAAACACGGATCAGTATGGGAACCACCGATCACCAAAGATTGTTTCCTTGAAGCATCACTGGTGGTGGATGATGAACACGGTGTGGGATGGATTGCAGGAGACTCATCACATATTGGGCCATATTCTTTTCATAGAGGAGGACCACTATATATTTCCAAATGCTTACCGAAACTTACAGGCTCTCGTAGCTCTGAAGCCTAAAAAATGTCCTAACTGTTATGCTGCAAATCTGGCACCATCTGATGTGAAATCAATGGGAGAGGCGTGGGAGAGTTTGATCGCAGAGAGGATAGGCAATGTGGGCTATGCATTTAATCGGACTGTTTGGAACAGGATACATAGGAAGGCAAGAGAATTTTGTTTCTTTGATGATTACAACTGGGATATAACAATGTGGGCAGAGGTTTATCCTTCCTTTGGTGGTCCTGTTTACACATTACGAGGTCCTAGGACAAGTGCTGTTCATTTTGGGAAATGTGGTTTGCACCAGGGCCAGGGAGAGAGTGTTTCTTGCATTGATAATGGTGTGGTGAAAATCCGAGTAGAAGAGGCTGATAAGGCTGGAAACATCAATTCGAAATGGGGAGTGCATGTTTATGAGCATCAAGCAGGATATCAAGCAGGGTTCAAGGGTTGGGGAGGCTGGGGAGATACAAGGGACCGTGAATTGTGCTTGGAATTTGCTAACATGTATCGCTTCAGAGATAGAACTTCTCCTTCCTGAAGATGATCTGCCATTATTGAATTTCTATTGTTGTCACTAGTGAGGTATGATATGTTTTATTAAGTAGTTTTGAGAAAGTATAATTAGTTTTACTTTTATGGCATGTCAATTGTTAGGGTATTCCTTATATTATGTGTAGCCACTTATGTTTTTGATCACTTAGTTTAGTCAGTGATCTGCCTTTTGTAACACAATTTGAATATGTGGACTAATATTTAATTGGTCCATGAGAACTCTGCAGCACTTGTACTGTAGTAATAATTTCCACGCTTGGATTTAATACAAAATTCATTCTTCTTTCTATTTCTGGCAATAATAACTTGCATGCATTGATCTAATACAAAACTCATTCTTGTTTCCATTTCTGACAGTAATAATTTCCATGAATTATATTGACTTTCTGATTTTCTTATGTGACAGAAAACTTATTATTGTTATTGGATCTCTTCAATGTGTCTTCTCCTGATGAATAAAAGAATAAGCTTCAGTCATCTACTCAGAAGTAGTTGAACTCATTTCTAATTTTGATGGAGGAGGTGAAATTTAGCACAAGTGTTGCAATTTATTGTTAGTATGATGCCCATAATTCAACAATGAGATTGTGTGATAAAAGTTATAAACTTGCAATATAGAATTGGTAGATTAGATGACATTAATAATTTATGAGGGTAAGTAGAAACAAAGGAGATATAGAAGTTTAAAATTAATCTTTGAGTTAAAAATTGAAGTTATAGGCTTATAGCTATACAAAAAACTTTGAGATTATAATCTTTGTGCTTTGTCAAGTAAAAATAGGTTTACAGAAAATGGGAAGGCCTTTAGCACATGATAGAGCAATTGCTAGCTAATAACATGACTTCATGGAAATGAAGGTTGATTGAATTTATGCTGAAACTATGACATCTATATATGGTAAGTTGAATATGTTTTTCTGTTTTGCTTGTAGAAGTCAGTCTCATGTAGTTGTCTGAGATTGTTTCATGTTCGGGCATATTAGGCACCTTGTATGTGCATTAGTAATGAGGCAAGACCTTTTAATGCTATTGGCTTTCATTGGTTTACGAATTATTGTATCCAAGTGGAGTAAAAATGTTTGCATATTAACTTTGGTGCTGCACATGGAACTTCGGCTTGGTGGTGAGGGCTGATTCATTCTTTAAGAATTTGTTAATGAGCTCCATAGATATGGCAAAATGCCGAAGAATACTTGGAGAGAGGCAAGGACAGACAGGGAAGGAAGGAAGTTTGTGCTGTAGAATTGCACGGGTGTGCCGGAATATAGAGATGTGAGTGATGGGAAAAATATTAGATATGAAGCAGTGTTGCTTTGGGGAACTCAAAAACAAAGTTTAGCGGGAAAATGACAGTTATGTCAGGGTTGACAAAGTGGTATCAGTTTATTGGTGTGTGGATATAGGAATGCTTTTGTCAATCATGTATGTTCTTTATTTTTTATTTTTCTCTTATTTGTGCACATGTTATATTTATGCTTCCTCATGCATCTCCAAAATTCATGACAAGTGGTGCTAGAAAACAAGGTTGAGCACACCGGAAAAGAGAGAAATAATCTACTGTGATTTAGTTGCTGCAGAAAAAGACTAAAAATATGTAGTAATAAGGGAGACGGAGATATTATTTGGAACTGAATGAGTAGATAGTAGCAGCAAGAAAGCAAAGACATAGAGGCACTAGGCTGCTGCAAGTGAAGAAACTCCATGGTGAGAAATTGGAACGGAATGTCTTGTATTTTTTTTTTTTTTTTGTACATATAAGAGAGAGAGAGAGATCAGTGCAGCAGAATCAAACGGGTGTCAGGGAAAGTAAATATGTGAAGAAGGAAAAAAAATTACTAGGAAGTTAAGAAGTTTTGTTACTTTTTGTAGCCTGGGGATACCAAAGTTGAGCAGGGAGACTATATTTTTCTCGGGATTCAAGCAATGGTGTTGATCTGTACGGATAAATTTATAATTCTATTGTATATAATGATTTCTCCCCTCTGGTGTGTGGTATGGGTATGGTTTTGTGCATAGTTACCTGCTTCGCCCAATCCCTAGAAATTTTCGATTTGGGTCGAGCGACCTAATTTGTGATGCGTTATCGACTTAGATCACTATTTGCAGCATTCTGAATTTTCTTTGTCCATATTTGAATTATTTGTCTTAATTTGTTAGTATAACTCAGTGGACAGTATTAATGACTGACTTTCTAGCATTAATTAGACTCTCCTTCTTAAGATTAACAGCAATTTTTTTTTTTTTTGACCAGAATGTAATTAGCCTAAAATCTAGAGCTTATTAAGAAATGCATTCATTAAGAATTCTTTTTCAAAATAAAAGTTGAAAATTAAACCTTTCAACAATTTTTTCAGGGAATATAATGTTTATTACAAATTCCTTGTCCAAAACAAAAGCTAAAAATTAAACTTCCAGTTTCAATAGTTTTTTAGGGAATATAATGTATTTATTAAGAATTCCTTTTCAAAAACAAATATTAAAAATTAAACTTTCCAACAGTTCTTTTTAAGAAATATAATGCATTTATTAAGATTTTTTTTCCAAAACAAAGATTAAAATTTAATTTTTATACTTTAATTTATGATTTGATGGGAATTCTTTCTTTTGATTAATCATATCTTATTCTTTAATAATTAGAAATTAAAAATATGTCCATTGTTATATGTACGTACAATATATATATATATATATAAAACAATTCATGCAATAACTCCTAACCATATTAAATTCTAAAATAGCGTTGCAAATAAGGCTATCCCCTTACTCATAGGAAAAGTAAGTGACGGACTACATACCCATTCCCGTCGTGCATTTCATACTATACCGTAATCCAGGTAACTATGGTTTTGCTAGACCATTTAAATGTTTAATATTTTTGTTTCTTTCATTATCTGTATGTTGTCTAAGTACTTCCAGCCTCCAAAATGTAATTGATCCCTAAAACCCCAATACTATGAAAAGCCATAAATTATTCCATGTCGGTTGGTTTATTAAATCTCTCCTTAACATCCAGCACATGAGGAGTGTGTCTCAATGCAGTATAGAAGAGAAAAATTATGCAGCTCAAACCTGATGCAGTGCATGTACTTCTCCCTTAAGCTTCCATACTGGTGTTTTGTTCTGTTTTCATTACAGCCATGATTGTTGCTCCTTTTCTTTAAGAGCCTGACAATAAGTACTTGGGAAGAAGAATGAGGGCAAAGTTAGAATTTGAGCGTGTGCTGGTGCAGACAACGGGAAGTAGAATATAGGCAAAATTAGAATTTTGTGGGTCATGTTATTTGGTTTAATAAGAATTCTTTCGCAGGCACAAAAGATTCCAACTCTGCAATAATTTTTTTCCCATTGAATTTGGAAATTTAAACGCTTGTGTAAAGCTTAGGAAGCTCTTCCGTGATGCTTCACGTATCTTTTACCTGGTGGTGATTTTTAGTGATGTCAAGGTGGGATGCTTGAACTCATCTTCTTCTCACTTTCCTGCTTCGTGCTGAAATTGCAGTGTTGCTGCTGCACAATTATAACTTGGGACAGCTCAGCACATCTCACATCTTCATTCTTTTTTCTTTTAATTTATTGGTCGAAACCTAACATGTGAAGTGTTGCTAATTCTATTAGTTCATTCCTCCTCCTCTCTTTATTTATTATTATTATTTTTTTAAACCAAAAATCAATAATTATTGGAAGCAATTGGAAGGCAATATTCCAAAATCAATTATTGGAAGCAAATTAATTATTGGAAGTTATTGGAATATAACTGTAATTAATTTCATCTGTTGATTTTGACCAAATTAACAATATAAGATTTGGTGTAAGTGTTTTACACTTATACTCGGTGTCAATTGATCTCTTCTGTCAATTGATTCCTTCTGAGAAGGGATCAATTGACACCGAGTATAAGTGTAAAAGACTTATACCATATCTTACAGTTGTCTTCTAATAACTTCAAATAATTAATTTGTAGTTAATTAATCTCATCTGTTGATTTTGATCAAATCAACGGTGTAAAATGTGATGTAAGTGTCTTACACTTATATTAAGTGTTACACTAGTATAAGTGTAAAAAATTTACACCAAATCTTATACCATTGATTTGATCAAAATCAATAGATGACATTAATTGATATTTATTTCCAACAATTTCTAACGGATGAAATTAATATCATTCGTTAAGTGTGAGATGTGATTGAAGTGGTTTACACTTATACTAAATATCAATTGACCCTTCTTCTCTCTCTATGTGTGTGTGTGTGTGTATATATATATATATATATGCCTTCTCAAGTTTCTTTCGTCTATTCATTTCTCTCCCATGGAAAACGAAATAATTAATGTCTTTTGTCTCTAAGTCAAGTCGTGTGTAATAAATGTAGTAAATGTATGTCTCCATAGTCTTTTGTATTAAATCTTATTTATTAAATGTGTGTCTCCAAATCATAAATACATGTCTCACCAGTCTTTCATGGTGGTCTCCAATTACGTTCTTACTTTTTTCTGGACACATGGTTTAAACATGTATTGAATATATAACCCTTCACTTTTTTTAGTTTTTTTTTTTGTTGATCTCTTTGTTCTCATGATCTTTTTCTAGCCTTTTTATTAATTTTTTTATTTTTTTATTTTTATTATTATTTTTTATTTTATTTCAATACTTTATTAATTGTTAAAATTATAAATATTTTGATCTCTCACGAGCCTTTCTGTTTATCTTTTTCCAAATTTATTCTATCACATGGATAATTGGTGTATGTATGTGTGCATGTCTATAGATATATATTTTTCAGCCATGAAACTTCGACTTGTTAGTCTAAATTTTTGTGACAAGTATTTTGTGCAGTGTACTGGTTGCCCTTATTTGCTATTACGTGCAAATTGTACATTCCTCGATACTAATTTGTTATATGTTATAAGAGTATTAATGAGTTGAATTTTATTTCGAATTCTATTCAAATTTTAGTATTTGAATTTAATTAAAATATTTGATAGATTAAATCGGTTACAAATATCCGTATTTTGAAATAATTACATCAAATATGAATTTAAGCAATTCAATCAGTTAAAAATTTGAATATAAATTTTATTAATATTTTTTATTAAATTAATAATATTATATATAATATTAATATATAATATTATTAAATTCAAAGATATATGGATTAAATTGAAAAAATAAAAAAAAATTAAAAGTAAATATGATTGATAGAATAGATTGAGGACTTAAATGTAAAAAAATATTATTTTCTTGTTGGATCATATTCTCTTATCAAATTGTGGATTATCTATAAGATATATGGTTTAATAAATATAAATATTATAAAATTTCAGGTTTGATTCGATATAAAAAATGGCTAATTGGATTCAAATTTAGATTTAGTTTATTTGATCTAAATTTGACCATTTTACAAACCTAATATGTTATAATATATTATAAGAAAGGCAAATCTTGTATAAAATTTTGCCATCAATCATCTCTTATTGCAACATTTGGCATTGTTTGAGAATATTTGTATTTATTGGAGTATTAAATAGTCTATTTGCATTTTTATCTAGAAAATATAGGAACAAGCAAAAGATGACCGCAAATAGAAATTGGAAATAAATGGAAAAGTAGTGATTGATATTTCTATAAGAATAAAATATTGGAGAGGGGTGTGGTCAGGGCCTTTTTTATGTACATATTATAATTTTTTATTCATTAATGTTTGCAGTTTTAGATTTATTTATCTAAATATGTAAAAACAATTTCTATTGAGAAGTCAGTTCATGGAATTGGTTCCATGTAGATCGACTCTCTTTGGAGCATTAGTCTTTTTGGACTGACTTCTTAAGGGGAGTTTGTCCAATGTTGGACCAATTCAACTAACCATAGGGAATGTTCAAAGGAGGAAGGTTGGAGGCAAAAAAGGTCAGAGAAGAGCAAATGGTGGGTAGGGACGAAGAAGACTAAGGGAGGACGAAGAGAGAGGAGGAAGGGTAGAGAAAGATGCTCGTCCATCAACTTTACAAATAGAGCTTGATGGATGATGGACGAGCTATGTTTGTCCGTCACACTTTATTTGCAAAGCGAGCGAGCAAAGCTCTATGAATAGAGTTCATTCGCCATCAACTCTATAAATAGAGCTTATTTATCATCAACTTTGTGAATAGAGCTCAACAGAGCTCTATTGGCAAAGCTAATAGATCAACTCTATTCACAGAGCTTGATGGACAATGGATAGAGCTCGTTTGTTGTTGTCTTTGTGAACAACCATTAGTCTTATGAGCCAACTTCACTTGGTTGTAGCTCTTTGCAGAAGAAGAAGATGAGCAATGGTGGTGTGAAATGGGTGACAAGCAAGGGGTGACATGGAGGTTTTCACTAGCGGAAACAAGCCACTCGTTGCCCATTAGACACTGTCCCTTATTCATTGCCCTTGTGCACATAATCACATAACTCTTCTGCAACCAACTTGCCTACCAAGCCCAAGATTTGTGAATGCTCCATCTATGGCCAAGAGTTATTGCCCAAGCATTGGCGACCACATATGCCACCATCGTGTTGTCATGGGTGATGGGTCACACAATAGAGCTATTGGCACAAGAGATGGTGTTAGTGTTGAAGAAATCAAATAGTAGCAAAAAAGTGTTATGCTATTAACTGATTTTTGTGGGACATTAGACCATGTTGGACTAGTTCCTGGAATGACCGACTCTCACATAAAAGTTGCTTAAACTTGATTCACAAAAAACAAATTTCTCAATAAAAATCGGATATACATATTGTGATTGATAATTTTACTTTTACATATTTTGGTAATTAAAAAATTATAATATTATTATAAAAAAAAAAACCATGGTAGTGTCATTGTCAATAGGGAAAAAATACAAGAAAAATAAGAGAATAAAAAATTGAAGGACTAAGGATAAAATTAAGACGTTGGTTGATCATTGTTTCAGACGTTAGTGGAATGGATCATATAAAATCCAGCTACCACGGATAAAAAAAACCATGGTAGTGTCATTGTCAATAGGGAAAAAATACAAGAAAAAGAAGAGAATGGGAAAATTGAAAGACTAAGGATAAAATTAAGACGATGGTTGATCATTGTTTCAGTAGTTAGTAGAATGGATCATATAAAAGCCAGCTAGGTATCATGTGGTTCAACTTTTTGCTTATTGTTTTCTTGCTTTTGGAAAGTGTGTGTGGACCAAAAATGAGTAGTTCATCCTCTCTCTCTCTCAATACAAATATCTACTTGTTTTTTTTAACAAAAATTAACAGCAAAATGGGCTGTAAATAAATTAGGTTCTCTTTGAATTAACATTAAAGTGGACTGGCTGCTTCGTAACTCTTAGTACCACTATTATTGTTTTGGCTGTGAATAAATTAAATTTTAATTCAAACTTGATCTGAATTTGATTTGAAATTTAAGATTTGAATTTGATTAAAATATTTAATGAATTAAATTTAATTATATATATTTATAATCTAAAATAAGTAGATTGGATATGGTATTAAGTAATCCAATCCGTTAAAAATACAAATCTGAATTTTAATAATATTTTAAATTAAATTAATAATCTTATATATATATTAATAAATTCAAAATTGTAAGGATTAAATTGAGAAAATCAAAAAATTCAAGGACCAAAATGATTAATAAAATAGAGTTGAAAGATTTCAATATAAAATGTGATTTTTTTTATTGGATCAGATTTTCTTATCGAATTTCAAATTATCCATCGGATTCAGATATAATATAACAAATATAGATTTTATAGGATTTTGGAACAGAATTGGATATAGTAATAATTACTTAGATTCATATTCGGATACAGTAATAATTAATTGGATTCAGATTCGAACACATCTGATTTAATTTAAATTTAACTTGTTAACAATTCTAATTGCTGTCAAAATGGGTTAAAGGGGGTCTGAACAAAATAAAAGGGGAAGGGGGTAGAGGTACACCTGCCATCTCCCTTTTTTTTTCTTTTGATTAATGATTTCAACTTAATTAATTTTAATATAATATATATTTTTAGTTTTATTATAATATAGTTATTTATTTTTGAAAATTAATTGACATAATTTAACACAAATCCTGAAAAACGTAATTGCTAAATAGAACATTTAAAAATAAACACAACCTAATATGTCACAAGCCAAAATTTTAGTTTTTTCTAATCAAATTACTATGTGGAGAGTACAATCCTTTTGTCGGATAAAAGAAAAGGGAAAGATTAAGATATAAGTAATGACGTTAAATGCATTTAAACATATATTTTTTTTTAAAAGAGAATAATGGTTATGTGACAAGTGATATGAGAGTTAAGTGTCTCTAAGAGGAGGTAGGTAAGAGGATCATATAAATCTCGCATTGCCGAAAGTTTCAAAGGTTTGAGAGGAAAAAAGTATTACGGATTTTATATCAAATAATGGGAAAGGAAATATTGAAATATAAATTGTAACGACCTGAGACTACTGGCCCTAACAACTTGTTGAGCCTGAACCATTAGCGCAAAATGCTTAAGCCCAAGTTGTTCAGTAGTAGTCTCTAATCTCTTATATACCCAGCATCTCTCCCATGTTTTGTCAATGTGGGATTTGCCTAAGGGTGTTACACACACACACAACCCCCCTTTGGGGTGTCACACATACACCCCCCTCTTTGGGATTCAGCGAGAACTCTCCCTCCTCTTGGGTGTCACATACACCCCCCTTTGAGACTTAGTGTTCTCGCTGAGGTTTGCCCCACCACCATTCAAGGTTGCACGCGGAGTGGCTCTGATACCATTTGTAACGACCCAAGACTACTGGCCCTAGCAACTTGTTGAGCCTAAACCACTGCGTTGGACGCCTGAGCGTCCTGCCTAGTCAAGGCGTACACACGTGCCTATCCTCTCCCTAACTGGCCACGTCCCCTACCACTGGTACCTCGTCCCTGTCCTCGAACTGGCTGCTCATGAGTCGATAAAGCAGCTCTATCTAACTGTCCCACTCTCTGAGTATCTCCAACCTGCATCTGTGGACAGTCTCTGATCCTATGTCCCAAGTCACCACACTTGAAGCAAGCGCCAGTCTCTCTGCGACATCATCCCTGATGCTTATACCCACAAGTACGACATGTTGGATTCTTCTAACTCTGTGGTACGGAGCTATACTGCTCAGACTGTGCAACACTCCTAGTATCACCAGTGGGTGCTGAAACTGCCGCAGATAAACGGCCAAACTGTGCCGGCTCGATCTGAGTCGTCCAATGCTGACCCTGAAAACTGGACCTCGGATGAGAACTCTGACTAGCACCGAAGGTTCCTGAATGCCTAGCCTTCTTCCTGTTCTCCTTAAATGTCCTCTGCTCTAAACCCCTTGCCTCAATCACCTGAGCGGCATCTACTGCCTCTGCATATGTATATCTCCCCATGTGAGAGGCTAACACTCGAAACAGGGGCTCAACTAAACCTCGAATAAATCTCTTCGCTTTAACTCGCTCGTCAGTGATCAAATGCGGGGCATATCTGGAGAGGTGATTAAACCGAGCATCATAGTCCGAGACTGTCATACTCGAGGTCTGTCTAAGGCGCTCAAACTCTGTCACCAACTGGTCCCGCTCATTAGCTGAGAGGAACTAATCCATAAAAGCAACCACAAACTCTTCCCATGTCATCGGTGCTGCCTTTCGAGGTCTTCCTGACACTGTGGTCTTATACCAAGACCGTGCTAGATCATGTAGTCGGCAACCAGCTAACTCTACACACCTGGAACTAGAGCACTTCATCACCTTGAATATAATCTCCATCTGATCGATGAACTGTTGTGGGTCCTCTGAGCTCCCGCTCAGAAAAAGTCGGTGGCTTGAATTGGAGGAAATCATGAATCTGACTCTCGAGGCTGACCTGTGCAACTGCTTGGGTAGTCCCAACTGCTATCTGGACCTCCTGCCTCCTCTGTGTCGGCTCCTGTCCAGTCACTGGCGGAGCCTCTTTAGCCTCCGGAGCTGAACTAGCACCTGCCTCTGGTGCTCCCTGACCGGGATTATGCAGGGTGCTAGTCCTTCCCTGGTGCACCAATCTCTCTACCAAGGAAACCAGAGTCTGCTGTAATCCAGTCATGTTAGCCATCATTGTCTGCTGCATAACCTGAATAGCGTGGATCACTCTATCAGAACTATCAGTAGGTTGAGCTTCTCCCACCTGCTCTGCCCGATCCGCTCTACGGGTCGTTCTCTCCCACGACCCCTACCTCTGCCTCTCGGTCTGCCCCGTCCTCTAGCTGGTACCAAAGACTGTGCCTCTACCCGCACCTTTGGAGCAGGTGATCTATCTCGGGACATATCCAGAGTCACTGACTGCTCGTGCTCGTAGTTTGAAATTGTGTTTTCGAGCGATGTGTCTATCTAGTTAAAGAATTCAGAATACAAAATGGCAGGAATTAGAATAAGTACAGGAAAGAATTTCGATTAAGAATAGAATAACTCCTAACCATCCTTCTATAGCCTTTCGATTATGAAAATGGTCAGCTAATAATCATAAGCAAGACGCTACCGAAGAATGTTGCTCCTATGATCACAGAAAACCTAGAGCTCTGATACCAACTTTGTCATGACCCGGGCGTCGGATCCGCGACTGGAGCTAGGGTTAGAATGAATTCCAACCTAGCAAGCCTATCAAACACGAATCTGAAAATTTCATAAATAATCATAATTTCTAAATCAAAATCTGAAATACGAAACAATCATCAAAACATGTCTCTACATTGAAAACCTGTCTGTAATCTCAAAGCTAACTAAAAGAAACGAAACAATACATCAGAATGAAATAGAAACTAACTACTATCTCGAGAACTGAATCAGATAGTCAAGATCAATTGACTCCTATCACGCAGCAGGATCCGTCGGTAGAGTCGAACCTGAGTCTGAAAAATAAAAGAATGAGTCTATTGACCCAGTGAATAATAATACATATTCACATGCGAGAGACGTATATCAAACATTTATTGTCTTAAAGCATAATTCTCAATTCATACAAGTTAGGGAGTTCGACACTGAGAACTAAACAGAAATAGGGCAGCAAACTCATCGTATGCCGATATACAGATATCAGGACGGCGACTCAAAGTCTACCGTAAATCAATAAATAGGCCTATCACGTCAGTCACACATGATAGTCTAGCACCACCCTTGCTAGCTGGGGATACAAGCCAAGGTGCACCCAGTCGAGCGTCTACTGCCGTTAGCTACAGTGTTCTAACAGTTCGATACTCCCTTAAAATCAATTATCAGAGTTTAACAGAATGAGTTATTAGTTTTCAAGTTCTCTAAAGTATGCCAGTGTTAAAAATCAGAAATTCAGAAGTTCTCCGACAAATCAGAAAATGACATATACGTCCCTCGTAATTTTTTAACAATTTAATTCAAACTGGATAATAACTGAAATAATTTCAATATATGTAAAACAGGAATTTAAACATATAAATATCTATTATTACTCACAGAAACCGAGAATCATGAAAATTGAGTTTCAGTAGTTCGACTCTCCGAAAGTCAACCAATTAATCTAAAGATAATCAAAATATTCATTTTAGAACGTAGTATTTCTCAAAATTAATTAAAAAGTAAATTATTCTCAAAAACCCAACCCTATTCTTGATTTTCATGTTTTAAGCCATTTCGGGAATTTTAAAGTCTCGAATCGATTGATATAATACTGGACCGGACCTTTTACATGTTGATCCGAACTTGAAACTTATTGAACTAGTGAGGAAAACCACTGAACCGAGACAAAAACCCATTAATTCAACCTCAAAACCATTAAACCGGCATTAAACCCTTTAAACCGCCCATAAAACCCATTGAACCGGGCTTAAACCTACTGAACCGGCCTCGAAATACGTAAAACCAGTCATGAAAATCGCAGAACCAGATTTAAATTTAATGAACCAGTGACTAAGGGCCCTGAACTGGCCACAAATACGATGAACTGGTGGTATTTTCAAATTTTCATTAATTTCTTAAGCATTAGACCGGTCGGTTCACTATTGAATCGGCCGGTTTCCACTTGAACCGGCCTGTAACTATGTGGAAAATTTAATCATCTTCAAATCAGTAGCCTAAACCGGCCATGAACCGGCCCAGAAAGTCTTGAACTGGGCATTAATACAATAAACCGGTGGTTTTCTAATTTATTTATATTTTCTTTTAACATTGGACTGGCCAGTTCACTATTGAACCGGCCGGTTTCCACTTAAACCAGCCCAGAATCAGGTAGACAGTTAAATTAGCTTTATAACGGTGCTTTGAACTGGTCAAGAATCGGTCCAGAAGCCACTGAACCGGCCAGTTTTATCATTCTGCTTTATTTTTATAATTTATGCTATTATTTTATTTGTTTACTGGGCCAGATCCAGGCCCTTAACCCTGTTGGATTACTAGGCTGGGCCTGGTTCAGGGCCCAGCCTCACAATTTTCATCTGGCCCGAAGCCCATTCACCCAGATTCAAACAGGGCTTGGCCCATTGGCCCAGCCCTTTATTTATCAAGAGTTTGGGTCATGCTAGACCCGAAATCCATAACTGGGTTTAATCCCCTTCAGTAGTCAACTGAAACAGAGAAACGTAAAAAAAATCTTACCTGTAACTCGACCAAACCTCAGATGGAAGCTTCGCCCTTGGATCGAAATGGCCAGGCGACCCCCATCGATTTGATTAATCGAGCCCAAATCCCTCTCAGCTTGCTGGAATGGCCGACGAATCGACCGAACGGAGCTTTTCAAAAATCCCGAGTTTATGCAACTGGTTTTCAAAATACTAATAATAGGGCTTTGGTTGTTTTCTACAGATTGCTCGACTTTATAAGGAAAAAAAACGAATCAATCAGTTGTGAAGATCTCGAATCTGGAAGTTCTTCGTTCGTGGTTACGTGAATCCGAACGTCTTGGACGTTCGGATCATGTCGTTTTTTTTTAAATTATTATTACGTTGGGTTTTTACAATCTTCCCCCTGAAAAGAAATTTGGTCCCCAAATTTTAAATTTCAGAATACTGACTTACTTTATGTCTCGAACAAGTGGGGGTATTTTGAATGCATCATTTCCTCTAGTTCCCATGTCACCTCCTCTTTCAAGTGATGCCTCCATATTACTTTTATTGATGCAAGTTCTTTCGTCCTCAATCTCTTACTCTGTCGGTCGACAATGGCTACAGGTTCCTCCTCATATGACAGATCAGAATCTAACTGTATTTCCTATGGTGCCAAAACATGTGATGGATCAGGCAAGTATTTTCGAAGCATGGATACATGGAATACAGGATGCGCCGCTGAAAACTCAGGAGGAAGGGCCAATCGATACGCCACTGCACCGACCCGATCTAATATCTCAAATGGACCGATATATCGATGATTGAGTTTTCCTTTCTTCCCAAATCTCATAATGCCCTTTAATGGTGATATTCTTAAGAACACATGGTCACCTACTGCAAATTCGAGCTCCCAACGACGCTGATCAATATACGATTTCTGCCTACTCTGAGCGGCTAACAATCTCTGTCGAATTAACTGAACTTTATCCATCGAGTCCTGCACCAAGTCAGGGCCTAGAAGTTTAGCTTCCCCGGTCTCAAACCATTTGACCGGAGATCTGCAACGCCGCCCATATAAAGCCTCGAATGGTGTCATCTGAATACTTGCCTGGTAACTGTTATTATATGCAAACTCGATCAACGGCAAGAACTGACTCCAATTGCCTCCAAAATCCATGACACAAGCCCGTAACATATCTTATAGTATCTGTATCATCCTCTCAAATTGTCCATCGGTCTGAGGGTGAAGGGCCGTATTGAGATCTAATCGAGTACCGAGGGCCTCATGAAGAGCCCTCCAAAATCGAGATGTAAATTGAGCCCCCGATCAGATATGATAGAGATAGGTACGCCGTGGAGTCTCACTATCTCGTCAATATACAGCTATGCATACGAAGGGTATCATATGTCGTCTTCACCAGAAGGAAATGAGCTGACTTAGTCAACTGATCGACTATCACCCAAATAGAGTCAACCCCCCTAAGTGTGCGGGGTAATCCTGTCACAAAATTCATAGTGATTCTCTCCCACTTCCATTCCGGATCTCAATCTGTTGAAGTAGCCCAGCTGGTCTCTGATGCTCGGCTTTCACCTGCTGACAAGTCAAGCATCGTGATACGAAATCAGCAACATCTCGCTTCATACCTTCCTACCAGTATAACTGCCTTAAATCTTGATACATCTTGGTGGAGTTGGGATGTACTGTATACTTGGAGTTATGAGCTTCTTCCAAGATCACTCTCCTTAGGTCGCCAACGTCTAGAACACAAATACGGGCATTGCATCTCAAAACTCCCTCGGCATCAATCTCAAACTCTGGATGTCGCCTGTCTGAACTTCTTCCTTGAGTTTTAGCAATTTTGCATCTTTATCCTGACTTGTTTTAATTATCTCAAGTAGGGATGAATGAGCTTACACATGAGCTAACAACACTCACTTTTGACTAATCTGAAGTTGTACACCACCTCTCTCTAGTCCATGTAACTCCTCAATAAATAGTGACAATTAAGTAAGAAGTCAAACTTATTGGAGGACATTTTTAAAATTATAGAGAACAATTTAAAATTTGAAATTTTATAACAAATCTTCTAATGTGAAATTTCAATTATCAAAAAAATCAAAATTTATCAAGTATTGGATCAAATCTTAGAAGTTCTTCCTTAATGGACATTTAATTATGTAATACCCTTGTCAAATTATGAGAGAACAAGTTAACCATTTTAGTTGGTTTTACTAGATTTTTTTTAAATTTAAGTTTACTTTCAATTAGCAATAAAATTTCCAAATAATTTATTTCCAAATTTCTTATTTAAACTAAATCAAAGTACTAATATTTAATACTAAATATAAATTCTATATTTATTATATGTATTATATTAGAATGTATTTCATTTTCAATATAAACCATATCTAATACAATGCATATATTTGGTAAACAATTTATATAATAATATTTTTGTCAAAAGAACTCAAACCGGAAAAATGAACTAGAACCCAATTGGAATTCCCTACTTAATTGGTTTGATTCACATTGAAGATTTAAAATAATTTCAATATAAATTTTGGTTTTCTAAAACCAGTTTAAACCATTTCGGTTAAAATTTTTTATCTCCCAAGCACTCGTACAACCTTACACACGTAACCTTGGACCAATAAAAAATAATTCATGGATCGCTTTTTTAGTACCACTCCTTTCAATTTAACCTCGCCCAAGTGGGGCTTCCAGGTCGACCAAGTATCATCCTGGATTACAACCCATCCAGCGTCCAAACCTGGATCCGTTTGATTTGCCCTGTAACCACGTTATGCGTATGTACGCACAACAATCACCAATCAAACTGCTTTTTACAGGGATTTGAGCAAATAGCAAGGCAAAGAAAGGCCCAAAATTTTACTTGACTGCGAGAATATCTACAGCGAAGAACAGTCAGATTAGCAGAATCTTGCCAATGTATAAATTATTCACCCGTGGTAATCGGGGTCCTAAGCACATGATAAGACAGCAACTCAGGAAATCCAAGTCGGTTTGGCAAGTCGCTGATTCATGCCCTGCATTTTGTCGGTCAGTCCAAACGCTTCTCCATTTCTCTCTCCTCGGTCTTCGCTTTGCTTAATTCAGTTCCATTTTGTTATATGGGTTTTGCGGAATGTTTTGGATTTCGGGATTTCGTTTGTGTCTGTTTGTAGTTTAATTGGAAGAAAATCTTCAGCAGCATAACGTTGTGTACCCTAGACAGAGAAGAGAGAAGATGAACAGTAATCGTTTGAGGGAAAGGCGCCCGAAAAATCGAGCACTAATTCCCCTGTTTTCTGTAGACCTGTTTTCAACTGAAATCCCCTAACAGCAGAAGACCAAGAACACAGAAACAGAGAGACATAATGCAGAAGCAAATAAGAGAAATCAGAAATGAACACCAGAAAATTTTTACGTGGAAAAACCTTACGGAAAAACCACGGGATGCTCTCGACCCAGCTTCCACTACGAATGATAGCGGGATTAGAAACAATTCTTCTTAGCTAAAGGCTAAGATTTCTTCTTCTGAAATATAGAAGAAAACCCTAACTCTCTCTCTCTCTCTCTCTCTCTCTCTCTCTCTCTCTGTTACTGCTTCTTGCTCACAAAATTTATATATATGCTCTGACGTCTTCACTTTCGAAGTAAAAGTTGCTCTTCGATTTCCAGGGGTGCTTCGGAAGACGCTGCCAAGATGACCAAAGCAATACGTGGGTAATCACCAAAATTAGGCGAGGCACCCAACAAATAAGTTGTTCTGTGCAGTGTTTTTGAATTGCAGCAGTGTAGTTTGAAATTTTTCTGGGTTTGGGTTTTTGGGGGCGTAGACTGTTACAGTGTTTTTTTTTTTTGGCAGACGTGGTAACGGGAATCTAATTGGTGTGGGCCTTTGCTTACCTTTTGGTGGCTTTGTTGGGGAAGAATCAAATGATTGGATGGGTGTGAAGTGAATTACTTCTCTTTACAAGCATGTCGTGTTTTCATGCGCGTTGGAATGAGAAAAAGTTTTGGTTCCGATCGGTATTCAGACAAGAGTGTGAATCTTTCTTTTTTCTTCTTTCCATGACTTTCTCTTGAATTTGGTAGATACTGTATGATGAGCAGGACCTATTTTGAGCTGGGTTTTGGTTTTGGGTCTGCTATTGGTTTGTTCAGTGACTTGATTGGTGCTTTTAATCTTTGATATACCATGTTAGAAGAGTTTGAATTGCTTTTGGTTTTCCTAGTTTTACGTGATTCCACACACGTGAGTTTTCTTGATTGAAGAATTTGTCGAAGAAGTTTTATGAACAAGAAGAGGAATTCAAGGGTGAGTTAGGCGTAGACATGTCATCTAAGTCAACGAACAGAACAAATTGTTCTAGGGGCAGCTGTTCACAATCAAAGCGCGAAGCCCGTGTAGTGGCACAGACTCCCATAGATGCTAAGCTTCACGTGGATTTTGAAGAGTCTGATAGGGGATTATTTGATTACTCCACATCAATTGACTTCAATATTTCAAGTTCTACCAGTAATGTCCCCTCTTCGACAGTATCAGCTTATCTGCAGAAGATGCAAAGGGGAAGTCTTATTCAACCATTTGGGTGCATGATTGCTGTTGAAGAACAGAATTTTGCCATCCTTGCCTACAGCGAAAATGCCCCAGAAATGTTAGATTTAGCCCCCCATGCAGTTCCAAGCATCGAGCAAAAAGAAGCACTGACTTTTGGAATGGATGTCCGGACTCTTTTTAAATCCTCAAGTACCGCTGCCCTTCAGAAGGCAGCAAATTTCAGGGAAGTTAGTCTCCTAAACCCCATATTGGTTCATTGCAAAAGTTCCGGCAAGCCCTTTTATGCAATAATGCATAGAATTGATGTGGGATTAGTTATAGACTTGGAGCCTGTAAATCCAGCTGACATGCCAGTTACAGCGGCTGGCACATTAAAGTCATATAAGCTAGCTGCTAAAGCCATTTCAAGGCTTCAGGCTGTGCCAAGTGGGAACATATCGCTGTTATGTGATGTATTAGTTCGGGAAGTGAGTGAATTGACAGGTTACGATCGTGTAATGGTTTATAAATTCCATGAAGACGAGCATGGGGAAGTTGTTTCTGAGTGTTGCAGGCCTGACTTAGAGCCTTATCTTGGTTTACATTATCCTGCTACTGATATACCTCAGGCTTCAAGATTTCTCTTCATGAAAAATAAGGTTAGGATGATATGTGATTGTTTGGCCCCACCAGTTAAAGTAATTCAAGACAAGAGGTTGGATCAGCCTTTGAGCCTTTGTGGATCAACATTAAGGTCTCCTCATGGTTGCCATGCTCAGTATATGGCAAACATGGGTTCCATAGCTTCCCTTGTGATGTCAGTGACAATAAACGAGGAAGATGATGAGACCAAGAGTGATCAGCAAAGAGGGAGAAAATTATGGGGTTTGGTGGTCTGTCACCACACAAGCCCTAGGTTTGTTCCATTTCCGTTAAGATATGCCTGTGAGTTCTTGGTTCAAGTTTTTGCTGTTCAGATTAACAAGGAGGTGGAGTTGGCTGCTCAACTGAGGGAAAAGAATATTTTGCGAACCCAAACAGTGCTTTGTGACATGCTTCTAAGGGATGCCCCTATCGGGATTGTGAATCAATCGCCTAATGTGATGGATCTTGTCAAGTGTGACGGAGCTGCACTATACTACAGGAAAAAATGTTGGCTTCTTGGGGTCACCCCTAATGAGGCACAAATTAGAGATATAGCTGAATGGCTTCTCGAATACCATGGTGGGAATACCGGGCTAAGCACCGATAGCCTTGTGGAAGCGGGCTATCCTGGAGCTGCAATCCTTGGCGATGCGGTATGTGGAATGGCTGCTGTGAGAATTACTAATAAGGATTTTCTTTTCTGGTTCCGTTCCCATACTGCTAAGGAGATCAAGTGGGGTGGTGCAAAACATGATCCCGATGACAAGGATGATGGGAGAAAGATGCATCCTAGGTCATCATTCAAGGCATTCTTGGAAGTGGTTAAGAGGAGGAGTTTGCCATGGGAAGATGTAGAGATGGATGCAATTCATTCCTTGCAATTGATATTGAGAGGATCATTGCAAGATGAGGTCGTTGAAGATTCAAAAATGATTATGAGTGTTCCGTCTGTAGAGACTAGCATACAAAGGGTGGATGAGCTACGTGTTGTAACAAATGAAATGGTTCGCCTTATTGAGACTGCTTCAGTGCCCATCTTGGCTGTTGATGCCTCTGGCAATGTCAATGGGTGGAATACTAAAGTTTCAGAGCTAACTGGGCTAGGTGTACAAGAAGCTGTTGGGATGCCTTTTGTGAATCTTGTAGCTGATGATTCAATCAATGTCGTGAAAAATGTTCTCTTCTTGGCTTCACAAGGTGATACCATGCTTAAACTTTAAGGCTTCTGGGTAATTAAAAATAAAATCTACTATTTCTTGAAAGCCTTCTGTTTTCTGTGAATATCATCATCAGCTGGTGCTATATGGTCCATGGTTTGCTGGGTCTTGTTTTATCTTCTATTAAGTATATGTATAGATATATATGGTTAGATAGTCTAATCGACTTGCTTTCTATCCTTCCCAGTATGATGATATAATCATATAGCAATTTTATTTGTCAATTGACAGTAGCTTATGAACATTTATCTATTAAACTTTCTGATATCCAATGATTTGGAATTAGAACTAATCTGACTTTGTTTGTTCTTCAGTTCCTTAACTCTTATGCTACAAAATTTTTGTGTTCTGCTACTCTATTAAAGTTCTGCATTTGATCATATTCTTTAATATCAAATGGCAGGTACAGAAGAGCAAAATATTGAGATCAAGCTTAAAACCGTTGGACATCAGGAAAACAATGTCCCTGTTATCTTAATTGCTAATGCTTGTTGTAGTCGAGACGTAAATGACAATATAGTTGGGGTTTGCTTTGTTGGACAAGATATTACTGGCCAAAAGGTGATAATGGACAAATATACTCAAATGCAAGGTGATTATGTTGGAATAGTGCGGAGCCCTTGTGCGCTTATTCCTCCAATATTTATGATGGATGAGGATGGTCGATGCTTGGAATGGAATGATGCTATGGAAAAACTATCTGGTGTAAAAAGGGAAGAAGCCGTTGATCGTATGCTTCTTGGTGAGGTCTTCACAGTCAACAATTTTGGCTGTCGGCTTAAAGACCAAGACACATTAACAAAGCTCCGGATATTACTGAATGGGGTAATTTTGGGCCAAGATGCTGATAAGTTGTTATTTGGGTTCTTTGACCATAAGGGTAACTATGTCGAGGCATTACTTTCAATTAGCAAGAGGGTTGACACAGAGGGAAGAATTACTGGGGTTTTGTGCTTTTTGCGTGTTGCCAGTCCAGAACTTCAATATGCAATGCAGGTGCAGAGGATATCAGAACAGGCTGCATCAAATGGCCTTATAAAGTTGTCTTATGTTCGTCATGAGATAACAAAACCATTATGTGGAATTAAATGCATGCAAAATCTGATGGAATCATCTGTTTTAAGCAAAGAGCAGAAGCAGCTTTTGAAGACAAGCATTTTGTGTCAGGAACAGTTGGCCAAGATCGTTGATGACAATGATATTGAAAATATCGAGGAATGGTACTACAGCCTAACTTGAAGTTATTATCATGCTTACTGTAACATGAGTTGTTAATTTAGTTCTTTTTAGATGCAAACATGCATAATTTATTGCATGAGTAGATAGATGAAAATCTCTATCTCTATACATTATTGACGGACCAATGACACAAGAGTCCTTCATGAGCAATAGCAGTTTATATGAATATGAGTGAGCTGGACACAAAGTACAAAAAAAAAAAAAAAAGGAAGGAATTTCTGATATTATGAATTCTGTTTTTAACATGTTAGTATGTTGTTTGCACTCGTTGTACTTTATGGTTGTCTAGGACTCGGATCAGGTAGTTTGACATTGTCAACATCAAGATATATAGCTAGGAGTGGTGCATTATGATTGTTCAGAGGGAAAACTAAATTAACAGTTCCTTATAACAGAGAAGAGAGAGTAGGCTGATAGAATGTATTCCTTATCAGATAGCAATGGATATTTCATAATTGATCGAGTGGGGAAATGATGTGCAACTCAGAAGTTTTAAATTGCATAGACATTTATTCTTTTAAGTGGTCTTTTGTCTCTCTCCTTTTTGTTTTTTAATTTGCATCATCTTTTTTAATGTGAGAAGTTGTGCTATTTTTACATCAAAGGATTTTGAGTTATAAAAAAATTATAGTAACTAAAGGACATACCTGTGTTGTACAAATTAGAGGTGGTCTGACTAGCATGTCACACCTTGGAGTTATGGGAAGGAAGGACAAAAGTACAACCCTAGGTTTTAAGTCATGAGTCTATAACTGAAGCAGCTTATATACAGAGGAAAAAAATGAAAAAGGTAGAATAAATACAAAATATGGATCTTCTTATGGTTGTTATAGATGTGGAATAACATATGACTGAGTTCCTAGGGAATCAATTAGTGAGCTTAGAAAAGAAAGTCATTACAACTTGGTATATTGAACTTATGATGGGATTGTGACTCCACTTGAATTGCAGTAGGAAAAAACTGGCAACTTTCTTAACATATAAATTCATATCAAGGATTAGCATTTTCGTTTTTTGTTTTTAATTGTATATGTTAGGTAAAACCATGAATCAAAAGGAAGAGTAACGGTAAGAACTTTAGAGGGATGTTTGAGAGTTAATAGGGTGCAAGAGTAAGGGAAGTTGAAGCAAAGTGAATATGTGCGTGGCAACTTTGTTAAAATAAGTTACAAGTGAAAGAATAATTAATATACAACATCAAGAAATAACTAAGAGTGAACAATTTCCTTACCAAATTTAAGCATATATGTATAGATAATTATTTGGATGTTATTAATGCGATTAAGGCTAGATGGAGGCTATGGAGAAATGCTACAAACACCCAAGATAATAGAAAAAGGAAAAATTTACCATACTGTTTTGAGAAGAGTTGGACTTCTAGGTATAAAATATTGGGCAATGAAGAAACAAATGATTAGCAAAGTGATGTGGCTGAAGTGATGATACTAAGGTGGATACATGGCAAAACTGGGAGAGAGAGGCTAGAAAACAGTGAGTTTTGGAGAAAATAATAATGCACCCGTTGAGAATAAATGAGAGGAGTAGGTTAAGACAGTTGAACATGTATGATGAATACTGCAAGAACCTCCATCCTTGGCTACTGGAGCAACTGACTCCAACACCCTGCATAAGCAGAATGAAAAATGCTCTTATATATGCCTCATGACCTAACAAGGAGGCATGTTGCTGTTAGAGGTTAGTTCATGGCTGAGCTCAGAAAGGTCCTGGACCTTTGCATGTGATCCTGTAAAGTGTAAAGAGCCATGGCACAGTCATTTGAGTGTATAGTGCTAATCCTTGGACTGCAACCTATCATGTCAAAGGAAATTTCATCAAAAGGTCTACTTACATTTCATTAATTAGCACATCATGCACAGACAAACCACTCGAGGCACTTAGCCATAGTTGCAAAGGCCAAGCCATGCAAATCATTGAGTGGCCTCCACGTGGCAAGGCATGGTCCAAACATGTCAAGCACTTGTCAGCTGTACTGGTTGACATTCCAGCCACATGTCATGTTATGGGGATATCTAGACCAGATTATGTGGTATATTGACAAATTCACGAGTGTTGTGTCCAACAAAAAATAATAGTGTGAAAAAGCAATGCCAATCAACTTAGGACACAGAAGGCTATATCATATTACAGGTTGATGGCTGTGATATTTTCTTTTGAAAACATTGAGACATTTTAGGAATAAACTAGATTTTGAAGAATCAAGTGTGGATCATAATGAGAAGTCTCCTGAAGGTTAAAAGTACACAAGAAAAACACACCCTCCCTCTCCTTGCCCCAAGGTTTAGAAATTATTGAATTTCATTGTAAATGAGAACTGTTCCTTGGAGTGTTGCCTTTGCCCAACACAGCCTCCATAAAATGTCTTTGCTGCTTTGGTTTTTTTCGATTCAGTCTCTAATGTTGTTGTTGGATATTGGAACTTTCGTTTTTCCCTATGTCTGACATATTTTGTGTCATAGCAATTACCAGTTTTGTGCTGCTGCAGTATTTTTTTAAATTTTTTATGCTCTTACTTCTGGAATATTTGCTGAACATTGTGGAATCAATTTTCAGCTATACGGAAATGAATTCTAATACATTTAATCTCTGGGAGGTTCTGGAAGTGATCAAAAATCAAGCTATGATTCTGAGCCAGGAGCGGCAAGTACAGATCATATATGATTCTCCTTCTGAAGTATCATCCATGTATTTATATGGTGACAACTTGAGGCTTCAGCAAGTCCTTGCAGATTTTTTAGTAAATGCTCTCATTTTTACTCCAGGGTTTGAAGGGGCATCTGTTCTGTTCAGGTTAATTCCACGAAGAGAACGTATAGGGACAAAAATGCACATCATGCACCTTGAGTTCTGGTAATTCTCTTTCAACATCACTAAGTTGTGCATGTCTCATTGATTAAGAGTATAAATGAAATCTGAGGGGCCATTATTTGTTTAGATTAAGTTAGACTAAGTGCAAAATACATGCAATTGCTACCAAGTGAAAGACAACAAACACGGGATATGGATCTAAGAGCAAATGAACAGCCAAATACAAAAGATTTTCACAGAAAAAGGATAGAGATAAGATATGAAGGGTATTATAAATGTATAGGTGAGGACCGGATGCCATGTGCTTATATATATGGCATGATGATTTATCATGGTACATATATTCTTATTCTAAATTATTCCTATTCCAAGTTTCATGTTTTTCCTTTTATATCCTTTCCCCTACTGTTGTTCATTCCCTCCAGTTATTGGGCATATTTCCATTTGTTTGAAAATCATTCATTGTAATTGATAACTATCTATGTAGAACTAGGATACTTCTGGTTTTTTCTTGACCTACTTTTCTGTTTTGGAACCATTATTGGTTTATTTTAGACTTGAAGATGGTGAGATTATGAACGAAGATATTGGTCACATGCTAATTATTTGATTCAGTTATCTCACAAAGAGAAGCGAAACAGTATGTATTTGGTCAATGCCCAATTACGGACCAGCATGTGGTTATGAAATATAACTTGGAAATCACTTGTGGCAAAAACATTTAATGTTTTCTTCTTATGTATTTTCTTGAAGCATTCTATTTCTGTTTTTGTAATGCTTGAACAACCTCTTGCTTGTTACTGCTTTTAAAGTGAAAATGATATAGATTTATTTTCCTTTCAATCATTGGCCAGAATTAAGATTTCTTAATTTTTCTTCCAATCTATGCCTTTAAAGTGACATTTACAGTTCTGATCACGTCCTAATTCTTTTTCTTCTTTCTAGTAATTAATGTGTAATTCCAGAAGTAACAAACTTGTGACTTGGTTCTTTGAGAACACGATGTGTGTGCCTGAATGTTAATGGATTATATGCAGATGCATTGAGAAAGTAGATTTGAAAGATTTTGGGAGATATAATCGTGTAGTTTAATGTGGCAGGATCACCCATCCAGCTCCAGGGATCCCAGAAGAACTAATTCAGGAGATGTTTCATCTTGGCCAGACTGCCTCAAGAGAAGGACTAGGCCTGTATATGAGCCACAAGCTAGTAAGAATTATGAACGGTACAGTACAATATCTTAGAGAGGCAGAGAGATCATCCTTCATAATTCTTGTAGAATTTCCAGTGGATAAGCAGATAAACCAACGAGGAGATAAACGGCCGAATGAACTTGAGAAGACAGATCGGTAATGGTACAAGTTTTTCGGGGACGTCATTTGGGAAAAATGGTGCCTCAAGTATAACTCCAGAAGGAGAAATGATCACTTAGGGAGCTTAGGGAGTGTGAAGGATGCCGGAATATCTTTGCTATATTGTGAACTGGGTTTATTATGGTATGGTGATTGATTCACTGACAAAGCACCCGACTTTGAAGTTTGTATGAGTTGCTGACAACTGTAATTTTAGTCTTCTCTGCAGTTTGTATGGGATCATGATACGATTGATTTTAACCCTCCTTTTTCTTTTTTGAGTTCTGACGGCGAAGGGTTGCTTTATGCACCAGGTTACTTGCAACCACCTATGATTAATTAAATAATCACTGTAAGTGTTGACATTTTTTCTGTTCTGTATTATGTCTTGAAAATGAAGTGTTGATATTCAACAACAAAGAGTTAATGCTAGGGATCTCTCATGCGAGCTGCTTTTAGTTCTACCCTGGATTCGTTTTCATATTAGTAAGAAGTGCAATTGAAATGATGAAGGAAGGTTTCTTTTATAGGGTTGGTCGACTTTAGTTGATGTTTGTTTACTTGCTATTTTAAACGGTTAATAATTTATTTACACATTTAATAAAAGAATAAACAATGAATAATTTGGCGCTTATAATTATAAATAAACTAATCGGTTTATGTTAACATCTTTTTATTTATTATTATTGTTACTTGCTAGTACTTAAATTTATTTTTTTCACAATAAACACTGCGTTCAGACAAGTGCTTTAATTGGCCTTAAATAATTTTAAATAAATAGAGTGATATAAATTATATGCCATTAAAATAAAATGTAAATAGAAGTGTAATTTTTTAGAAATACTTCTATAAACTTTGAAAATATTTTCCAATTTTTGAAGCCCTAAACGGGCCACCGCACATTTTTATTAATAATTTTGCAATTATTTTTGAAGAGTTTAAATAAATAAAGAAAATTAGAACCCTTTAAATAATTCGTAGCTTTTTTTAGAAATATTTAATTCCTGTAAAAAAGTAGTTTGCGAATGACCAAGATGTTGTTTACCAAATAAAAAAGAACATGTTGACCGGTTTGACTTTGTTAAAGTCCCGACCATGAAGGCGCGAACCCTTAAATAACGATCAGCCGTGAAAGGTCCGGCGTTCAAGCTAACGGGCAAAACCATGAAACGACCTCTTTGGAACGATCAATGATTCATCGGAACCTTGCACGCTCTCGCTGGCAAATCCCCTGCAACTCAAGTAATGCTTTTAGTACATTTGCTGCTGCACTTGTCTCCTTTCCAGGCCGTCCTCTGTTCAACCACCAAAGAAAGGACCCTTATCTCGACTTATCATCTCTGAGCTTTACTCAGTTGCAAAACTCGTTTGGTCAGCCGAGAAGACCCAATTCTCATCTCGAAGCTCGAAATTCTCCTGCAGTTCCAGCTGAAAACCCAACCCTTTTTCCGTCCTCAAGTTTGAGAATTTATGAGTTTCTTGTCCGAAAGTCTCAATTTTCTTGCAGCTGTGAGGATGCCAAAGAACTCCAGTTACACATTATTAAAAATGGGTTCGCTGATGATTTGTTTCTGTCGAATACCCTTATTAATGTGTACGTTAGAATTGGCGATTTGGTTTCTGCACGTGCCATGTTTGAAGAAATGCCAATGAGGAACTCTGTAACATGGGCTTGTTTGATTTCGGGGTATGCCCAAAATGACATGCCTAGCCAGGCGTGTGGTCTTTTCCGAGAAATGATACGTTATGGAGGTTTTTTAAATGTGTACGCAATTGGTAGTGCTCTTCGAGCTTGCCAGGTTTCAGGACCTTGTGGGGTTAGACTTGGTCTACAAATTCATGGTTTAATTTCAAAAACACCTTATGCATTTGATGCCATAGTTTGTAATGTACTGATTTCAATGTATGGGAATTGCATGGACTCTGCTGATTGTGCATTTCGAGTTTTCAACGGGATAAGGATAAAGAACACAGTGTCATGGAACTCTGTCATTTCTGTTTGTTCGAAAAGAGGCAATGTACTGTCTGCTTTCCAGCTTTTCTCCTGCATGCAAAAGAATGGCTTGGGATTTAATTTCAAGCCCAGTGAGCATACTTTTGGCAGCTTGATAAGTGCCGCTTGTTCTTCTCCAGACTGTGGTTTGTGTTTGATTCAGCAAATGCTTGCCAACATTGAAAAATCTGGACTAGTACAAGATTTATATGTGGGAAGTGCCCTAGTGAGTGGGTTTGCGAGATTTGGGATGCTAGATTCTGCAAAGAAGATTTTTGAGCAAATGGGCTTGAGAAATGCAGCGTCCATTAATGGTATGATGGTGGGATTGGTGAAGCAAAAGAGAGCAGAGGAAGCATTGGAAACTTTTTTAGAGTTGAGAAACTCAGTTAAAATAAACTCTGACTCTTTTGTGGTTCTTTTGAGCGCTTTTGCAGAGTTCTCTGCCATAGAAGAAGGGAGGAGGAGAGGTCGAGAGGTTCATGCTTATGTCATGCGAACTGGTTTAATTGATTCCAAGGTTGCCATTGGAAATGGGTTGATTAATATGTATGCGAAATGTGGTGCAATTCATGATGCAATCTCAGTTTTCTATCTCATGGTTAAAAAAGATCCAATCTCATGGAACTCAATAATTTCTGGACTTGATCAAAATGAACATTTTGAAAATGCTATCACGAGCTTCTGTACAATGAGGCAGAATGGATTAACGCCCTCAAATTTCACATTGATCAGTGCCTTGAATTCGTGTGGGAGCTTAGGTTGGTTGAAGATGGGAAAACAAATCCATTGTGAAGGAGTTAAAGTGGGTCTTGATAAGGATGTTTCAGTTTCAAATGCTCTTCTTGCTTTATATGCAGAGACTGGTCTTATCACTGAATCCCAGAAATTATTTTCTTTAATGGCAGATTATGATCATGTATCTTGGAATTCCATTATTGGGGCATTTGCTGGATCAGAGGAACATAGTTTCGAAGCAGTGAGATATTTCTTTGATATGATACGAGACGGATGGGTTCCTAATGCTGTAACATTTATCAACATTATTTCAGCGGCATCATCTATTTCCAATATAGAATTGGGCCATCAAATTCATGCTTTAGTGCTGAAGTACCATTTTATGGATGACAGCGCCATTGAAAATGCTCTCCTTTGTTTGTATGGGAAGTGTGCAGGTGTTGATGAATGTGAGAAAATTTTCTTTGGGATGTCTGACAGGAGAGACAATGTAAGCTGGAACTCTATGATTTCTGGGTACATCCACAATGAGAAGTTATCTAAAGCCATGGATTTGGTCTGGTCTATGTTGACGAAGGGTCAGAGATTAGACTGCTTCACCTTTGCTACTGTTCTCAGTGCATGTGCATCGGTTGCAACGCTGGAGCGTGGGATGGAAGTTCATGCTTGTGCAATAAGAGCTTGTTTAGAATCTGATGTTGTAATTGGAAGTGCACTTGTCGACATGTATTCCAAATGTGGAAGAATAGATTATGCTTCGAGTTTTTTCAGGTTCATGCCTGTTCGGAACATTTATTCTTGGAATTCCATGATATCAGGTTACGCACGGCATGGACACGGATATAAAGCTCTAGAGCTTTTCAGGAAAATGAAGGTGGAAGGTCAACCACCCGATCATGTTACCTTTATTGGGGTTTTATCAGCTTGTAGCCACATGGGGTTGGTGGAGCAAGGTTTTGAGCATTTTGAATCTATGAGAAATGTATATAATCTTTCCCCTCAGATGGAACACTTCTCGTGTATGGTAGACCTTCTTGGGAGGGCTGGTGAACTTGATAAGTTGGAGGATTTCATTGATAGAATGCCAATGGAGCCTAATGTTTTCATCTGGAGGACAGTATTAGGGGCTTGCTGTCGAGGAAATGGTCATAAAATGGATTTGGGTAAGAGGGCTGCTGAAATGCTTTTCCAAGTGGAACCTGAAAATGCAGTCAACTACGTGCTTCTCTCTAACATGTATGCCACTGGAGGTAATTGGGTTCATGTTGCAAAGGCCAGGGCTAAAATGAGGGGAGCGGCAGCAAGGAAGGAGGCTGGGTGTAGTTGGGTCACCATGAAAGATGGTGTTCATGTTTTTGTAGCTGGAGACAAATCACATAAAGACAAAGATGCTATCTATGAAAAACTCAAGGAACTACATCAGAGAATGAAGGATGCAGGATACGTGCCACAGACAAATTTTGCCCTTTATGATCTTGAACTTGAGAGCAAGGAAGAGATTCTTAGTTATCACAGTGAGAAACTTGCGGTTGCTTTTGTTCTCACCAGGAAATCAGAATTGCCTATAAGGATTATGAAAAACCTTCGAGTTTGTGGTGACTGTCACTCTGCCTTCAAATATATATCAATGATAGTTGGTCGGCAGATAGTATTAAGAGATTCAGCAAGATTTCATCATTTCACTGATGGCAAGTGTTCATGTGGGGATTACTGGTGATATAAAGGTTTTCCATAGGCATCAAGCATGTTAGGATATCACATAATGAATATGCCATCCAGAATACTGCATGCAATAAAGAATTTTAGCTCATGATACCCTCACATACATCATTGCACTAGGAACTAGCTCAGGAATTCGGTGCAGATTCCTTCTTCCTTCACTAGTACGTGCTCTGAGGCAAGTGAAGCCGATTAGTCCAATATTTCTGAACCAAATAAAATCTTCATTTGGTTCTCTTTCAGGCTGACTTGGAGAATATCCCTCATATGATAGTTCAGGACAAGTCCACACATTTTAAGTGAGGAGGGAAGCTCCACACATTTTAAGCGGGGAGGGAAGCTTAAGTTCAAGTTTAGGGGTAACTGATGTATGAATATTCTCCAGGGAAGCATGACTTGGCCTCTTTTTCCGTATCACATGCTATAATTTGTCCTATTTGAAATCTGAGATCTGCTAATTTTGACTAGAAAATCTTGTTTTAATGTCTAATTCTGTGAAAGGCCTTCGACTTATGTCTTCCTGTCACGTGTCCACGTGACTACAAGAATTGAGTATGGTCGGACACTCAATGGGGGAAAGCATTAGATTATTTGGTAGCTAGCTTTTTAGGCTTGTGCTTTTAGTTTTTAAGTCCAAAAAGATTAGTATTCAAGATATTACAGCTTTTTATTTTCAAATATCAATATATGCCCGAAAATCCAAGAGACCCATTTGAGCATGTAACCTACAACCTTTTTGGTTAGTTCTTTGCTAATTTCTAGATGAAACAAAATCACACTAGATATGCTCTTCCTCCTATAAGACCTTTTAACCTGGGTCCCTTTGAACCCCATCCATTCAGGAGTACAAGGAACTAGTCTTGTACGTTATTTGCGGCGTGCCATCAAAGGTTTAGTGAATTCACAGGCAGTGGCCTGTCACGTAGTGCAGAGAAACATTTTGTCATTACAAAACTTGTCAAGCTCAAGCCATCACTAGCGGTAAGCCAGCCTTCTTGCATGTATGAGGCTTTCCAAGGGACAGGGAGTAGAATTTTATATAAATGTTTTCGGATATGCTGCTATCCGGTGGGGACCAAATCTGATCTGGGTGATTTTCTAAGCGAAACGGGTCAAATTTCTGTTCTCCTCTTGCCTCCCACTATGGCAGGCTTATCTACTTGACGTATCTGCGTGTGTTCTCTACGAAGGAAACACTACCAAGTGGAGGGTAAATTTTGGTCGTTGGATCTGTCTGTCCTTGTGCTTCGTCATCTTGAATAAGGTAAATTGGAAGAGAAAAAGGTGGAAGATTGCTGATTTGACTCCTTCAGGGGGTACATATGTTGTCATAAACCTTAAAAGGAGTATCTTTGCTTATTATACATAGATATGGGACATATGGATTCATTTTTTTCTTGTTATTTTTCTTTTGTTGGGTGGTTGCCTGGAAAGAGAGGGAAGGAAATTGAGTAGTTTTTGTTATAGGCATGAGTTAAGAATTTAATGATCTTAAGATTTTCAAGCAAAACTTTAACCTTGCATGTTAAAAAGAATGTGTTTGGATGATCTCTCTCTCTCTCTCTCTATGCTTGTATGTATATATGTAGCAGTGGAGCATATTTGGTTATTTATTTCCCTTTTTTTTTTTTTTTTTTTTGTCTTCCACAGGACGCTGGGGGTAGAAGGTAACTGCTTGGTACCTTCTTCCGTGGGAGTGAAAGTCGGTAAGAGGAACAAAAAGGATGGCAATCACATGCATAAAGCAATGAGTAGTCAAGCACGATTGGTTACGTGAACTTATTGTAAGGATCTTTCCCCAAAAGACACAAACTAAAAAGACAAGTAGTGCGGGGGAAGAAGTAAATCAAGGATTTTATCCATGTGGAGCGGGGATTCTCTTTATTATCCCTGTCTGATTCTATCTCCTTTTATCCGTATAAAGAGTAAATTCCATAATGTGGCTTTCTGTTTTCTGTATTTTAAAAAACAGAAAATACTGGAAACATTTTACTATTCTTAGTTTTTGTTATCTACATTTTCAGAAACAGAAAGCGTTAAAAACGTATTGAAAACTCTAGTGTTTTCATATTGTTTATCTTTTAGAGCAAAATAGTTTATGAGAACTCTGAAACAAACCATGTATTCTTCTCTAAAAATGAGCATGTTCTCTGAAAATTTTCCTGAGAGTAGTTTCCAAACTCAACATTTCAAATCGGTTTTCTGTTTCCAAAAGCAGAAAACTATTTTCATAAATAAATCCAAAAGCATTAGAAAAGTTGAATTTGCTTGGCATAAGGCTAAAAAATTTGCATAAAACCTGAACTGGTTCTTGAAAAGCTGCGAGAAAGAATGGTTTCTTGTGCAAAGATTAGAATAGCTCAGATGAAGCTCTTACACAAGGAGCAAGGAGTGCAAAATGAATCAGTAAGCAGCAAGTTTCTGTATCACAGGCATTTGAATAAATGTCGGCTTCTGTTCATACATACACTAAATCATAATCCCAATTTGGGCTTCCATCTTAATTCCTTCTCTCATCCTCCTAATAAAATCATCACATTTTCTGTTTAGTTCCTCTGCACTCAGCAGCTCCACCCCCTCTTCATCCTCTTCTTCAAAATCAAGAAACTGATCTTCTGCATCTTCTTCTCCATTTTGGGAAGCCAAAGGCTCATCTTCACCCCCCTGCACTGATACCAAATTCTCATGCTCTTTATCTGGGCTAAATCTGGTACTCTCTTGCTTTTCTTCAGCTTTTGCACTCTTCTTGGCTAAATCTGGTACCGACTGTGGAGAAGTGCTCATGGAGAGGCCTGAGTTTCGTATGAGGAAAACTAAAATTCCATTGCAGAAGAGGAAGATGCAGTTCCTGTCACTCGAGAAGGTAAAGAGCTGCACAGAAAAAGTGCTTATGCATTGGCTGAAGAAAGGAAGCAACTGGGAGCAAGAAAATAAGATGGAAAATGCAGAGATGGAGAGGAAAATTTGCGTGGATTTTTTGGAAAACTGGAGTTGGGTGTGACCGCTCAGAGCTTGGATGTTGTGTTGCCTGGTTTGATCCATATATTGCCTTCTATCAACAGAGGGAATATATCTCTCTTAGAGTGACGAGACTTGTATTCAGCTTGGCTTGTGGTTTGATGTGGGGGTTCTGGGAGTACTTATAAAAAGGATTGGGCGATTGATTTTACAGAATTATCCTTTCATGGGTTCTTGACAAAGTGTGCAGGCGTGGTGGGTAGTTTGGGGGACAGTTCCAAGTGAGCCCCCGACCCTTTCTAAGGGATAATTATGCAGCTTGGGTAAGGTTCAAAAAGTTGCAAGTTCATAATTTTTTGAATGTGAATTTGTTTTCATAGCAAGTAATTATTAATCTAACAAAAATAATGAATAATTAATGATATTTTTTGGATTCCAGCCCTAATTAGAACTATCCAGTCCTTAATCAATTGAATTACTCACTTTTTCTGGATAGTAAATAATTAACTCAAGAAATTTCCACAGCACATAAAAAAAATTTTAAACGGTAAAAAAAAAAATTCGAAGTTAATTCCAGGACATCATGTGATTGTCAAAGTTGAAAAATAGGTGGAGTTATTTGAGAATAAAGTATACCCATGACTAGTAGAGAGAGAGCATGAATTGGGTTGTGTTGTTGGGGTTGGTCTCATGATTCGAGTGGCTTTTCTAACGGCATCCTGAATAATTTAGTTTGAGACTGTTGGGTTGCCATGAGTGAAGCTAAACATATTCATATGCTTGCTGATTAATTTGAAAGCATTTTATTTTGAGGTAGGGCCCAGCATGCAGGGCACTGAGGTAGAAGCTTCATTCACTCTGTTTTCCACAGTAAACTTCTTGGATGGTTCCACCCTTCAAATTTTAATTCTCATTGGTTATATAAAGGAGAGAGTCCTTTACTTGTAATATTCTTATCTTCAATCTCAAATAGTATTTAGACTATGGAGATTGATATGTTTGCGTTATAACTTTCAACTTAATCTATTGTTTGGGTTGTTTGTTGGACAAAGAAAAAAATTAAAAATTTAAGAATAAAATTTATGGAAACATCCAAACAGATATGTGGTGTGTGTGTGTGTGTGTGTAATCTGTGTATAAATTGATACATATGGGTTTTATAGATATATTTGTAAATGTATGGGCTCATTTGTTGCGTGTGTAATGTGTGAAATGATATAAAAAAAATTAAATTTTCAGATTTGCTGATATTTTTATATGTTAAAAAGAATTGACTTTTAATTTGTTTAACAGACTAGTAATCCAAATCTGAAAAGCTCCAAAAAAAGCTACTTTTTATGATTCTGGAGGTTGTGGCTGATCTAAGTCTAAAGCAAAATGTCTTTTTTTAAGATTAATTTACGTACTTTAACTTGAAAAAATGTGGTGTGCATATATTAAACACCCGTTAAAAAGTCGTACCGTGCGTCGACCGGGCATGTCCGGCTTAGAAACGAAAGGCCTGTGAAGATTGGGCCTTCTCTACAATTTTACTGGTGGGCCTAAACTTCTCTGCTTAAAACTTGTCTTGCAGCGGGTGCAGTTCTCCTCCGGATACAAATATTCAGACAAATTAATGGAAAAAGAAAGAAAATGAAAGAAAATCCTCCACCTCATGTAGAAGATTAGTTTAGGTAGACATTTTTCGAAAGTAGTTTTCAACTTTTCATTCACATTTCCTTCCGGGGCTTTTAGATTGCTTAAAGGGTCAGCTTTAGATTTTTTTTTTTTTAAAAGATAAAATTCCTGACAAGGGCTTCACATGCACAACATACCAGTTTATATTTGTACCTGTCAATCCCAGAATTTTTCTTTCCCACGGTTGCTTCTGTGTAAATCTCAGAAAGAAAAAACAAACTCTTTCTGTTCGTCTGTTCGTCTGTCCAAAATGGCTAGACAATTTAGTTCCTGCTCTTCATCCTCAGCTACATTCTCAACTTCTTCATTCAGGAATGAGACACACCTGTACACAAAATTCACCATTGTACAAACAAGAACCTATTCCTCCACATGGGTATCTCAGGTTCGTTCAAGAATCTACTCAGGGAAACATTTCGTGCTCAAATCCTCGAATGGATACCCTGTAAATGCCGTTTCTTTGCAGGATGGTTAGTTCTCATACTCTCGTACTTATCCTTTTATACTCTTTATGCATTTTTGACTGGAAGTTTCATATTTTTCTGAGGATTATTATTGTCGGACTTTTGGTTCTTACTTGATGGGACGTTATCTATTTTGGGAGACAGATTTGTTTCTCTGATTAGCTTGTGATGATTGCATTCATGTATGCGTAGTTGGCTTTAAAGCAACTGATATGCTGCTAAAAGGAAAGGTTCAGAAACATGTAGGAGGAAGATTGAAGCAATTTTGAGTAGACTTCGCTGGCTCCGTGATTATGATCTTATGGCGCTAATCTTATCTTAGGCTGACTTCATTTTGATTCTTAATTGATCTTTCTGTTCTCTTCTTTGATTTCTAATTGGAAGTCACTGATGGGATCTCGGACTAGGTTTAGCTGAAAAGCCTCTTTCTAGAGAAAGCAGTGATCCTCTATTGATGGGGAGTTCTACTCCCTCGGAATCAGGAGAAACAGAATCCACTCTCAGCATAACAGTCATTGGAGCTTCAGGGGACCTTGCCAGGAAGAAGATTTTCCCAGCACTTTTTGCTCTTTTTTATGAAGATTGCCTGCCTGAGGTTTATATACGTATATCCTTCAGTTTCTTCTTGGAATACACATGCCGTTTGTGTATCTAAAATTTAAATTAAGAAAGGGTCGTATTGGTGAATTGTGATTTCAGAACTGTATGTCAGTCTTGTCATTTGATACATACCTGTCTGTGCAGAATTTTACGGTTTTTGGTTATGCTCGGACAAAAATGACTGATGAAGAGCTGAGGAACATGATTAGCCAAACCTTAACTTGCAGAATTGACAAGAGGTATGCTTTAATATGTTAAGCATTTCACTCTGTGCTATTTTTGACCAAAGTATATATATGCATATTCATCAACAATAACGAGATTTGCAGAGAAAATTGCGATGACAAAATGGACCAGTTTCTAAAAAGATGCTTTTACCACCCTGGTCAATACGACTCTGAGGAGAATTTCTCAGAATTGGATTGCAAGCTCAAAGCTAAAGAGGTAACGTTTGTACCTTCCTTATGTGGGCAAAAATTGTTTTGTAGGTCTTTAGTAGTCTCTATAGGCTCAACATATCTAAGTGACCAATGTCATCTTTCTTCGCATTTACATTGTGGTGAATTTTAATCACATACTATATCTTCTGGAGTGCCGAGTGCTTCTTAAACTGTCTAATTGTCATAGGCACGTGAAGTTTGGAAAACTCCTAACCTCGACTTCCACTTTTGTCTACGTTGTGATTTTTCAGGAAAACAAACTGTCAAATAGGTTGTTTTATTTGTCTATTCCTCCAAATATATTTGTGGATGTGGTGAGATGTGCTAGCCAGAGAGCCTCTTCAAAGAATGGGTGGACAAGGGTCATTGTTGAAAAGCCTTTTGGTCGTGATTCAGAGTCATCTGGAGAGCTCACACGGTGTCTAAAACAATATCTAATTGAGGACCAAATATTCAGGTACATCTACTTGGTTGCCTTGCTTTTCAGTGACATAAAGTTGTATAGATGTGAAGAGAACTTGACTTTGTTGAGTTTTGTAAAGGATCGATCACTACTTGGGAAAAGAGCTTGTTGAGAACCTATCAGTTCTTCGGTTCTCAAACCTTGTTTTTGAGCCTTTATGGTCAAGGAATTACATTCGCAATGTGCAATTCATATTTTCTGAAGACTTTGGCACAGAAGGACGGGGAGGGTAAGCTTTTATAACTCTCCTGGTGTTCTAAGTACAAAATTTGAATTCCTTTGAGAGAGATTTATTTTTATTTGCTCCTTGTTGAAAGATACTTTGACCACTACGGAATCATCCGAGACATAATGCAAAATCATCTTCTGCAAATATTGGCGTTATTTGCAATGGAAACTCCTGTAAGCTTGGATGCAGAAGATATTAGAAATGAAAAGGTAGGCATTATTTCTAGATATGATATCTAGCATAAGCCTGAAATGCCAGGCAACCTACAAATGCTATCTTATCAAGACAGAGCCTTCAGTAATGAGCATGGATTTTATTCAGGTAAAGGTTTTGAGGTCAATGAAACCTTTGCAACTTGAAGATGTGGTAGTAGGTCAATATAAGGGCCACAACAAGAGTGGGAAAACCTATCCTGGGTATATCGATGACCCCACTGTGCCACAGGACAGTCTCACTCCAACATTTGCAGCAGCAGCACTCTTCATTAATAACGCCCGCTGGGATGGGGTTCCTTTCTTAATGAAAGCAGGCAAAGCTCTCCACACAAGATGGTGAGCAGATCTTTTACTTCTATACAGAATCTTACATCTTGTGCTCATGGATACTGTTTTATCTAACATGAAATGGATTAAAAATGCAGTGCCGAGATAAGAGTACAGTTTAGACATGTCCCAGGCAATTTGTACAAGCGAAACTTTGGAACTGATTTGGATAAGGCCACTAATGAGCTAGTGCTCCGTGTTCAACCAGATGAAGCCATATATCTCAAGATCAACAACAAGGTTCCTGGCTTAGGAATGAGACTGGATCGCAGTGACCTCAATTTGCTCTTCAGGGCAAGGTGAGATATATGTTCTTCATTAATTTTAATATAAAAAGAAGCTCTGCTTCCAAAGAGTTATAACTAATGTAAAATTCAAAATAGTAGCTTACTGAAAAGTAAAAAAGAAACAGAAAAGATGAATTAGCATAAAGAAAGATTCCTATAATGTTTATAAAATTTTATGGTCTGACTTTGTTCTGCATGCAAGGTATCCGAGGGAGGTACCAGATGCATACGAGAGGCTGCTCTTAGATGCAATAGAAGGAGAGAGAAGATTGTTCATTCGAAGCGATGAGCTTGATGCTGCTTGGACCCTTTTCACACCACTCTTAAAAGAATTAGAGGAGAAGAAGATTGCACCGGAGCTCTACCCTTATGGTAGCAGAGGACCAGTTGGAGCACATTATCTTGCTGCGAGACACAATGTGCGCTGGGGGGATCTTACTGAGGACTCGTGAAGAAGGAAAATCTCAAAGGGCTTTTCTTAGTGACTAAGTACTTTAAAGAGTTTAATTCTAAGGCTTGAACTATAATTTCATTAAGCAGCCGCTCCCTCTGATGGGTTGTGCTAAGGATTGATGTATAAGGCACTTGGGCAGGTTCTTAGAATTGGTGGATTGATTTTTGAAGTAGATTATATACAGAATAAATACAGAAGTAATTGTTCAAAATAATTAGCTCTGATAACTTCTTTTCTGAATTTGGTAACCTAGAGATAAGCTGCTTTTGTGGTTGTTCCACTTGTTTTTCTGAGACTTATCTATGAATTTTGACAGTTATTCGCCCGTTTGAAGTTTAAATTTGCAATCCAATTAATTTAGTTGGGTCTCTAAGCATCTATTGAAAGAGTTGAATCTGTGATGGTGTTTAGATTCTATATAACTAATTTAAGTGAATTTGGAAATTAGGAAGACTAAGTTGCTAACAAGAGGAATTGTTTCTCCTTGATTGCCTTTCAATTTCATTTCTTTCAAACGTGAACTAGACTCATGAGCTAGTGAAGGGGCCACTCATGTAATTGCAGTCTATTTTAGAAATATATATACCATTCGTTTTTGTCCCACATAATTAAGATATTTTATGATGTTCAATCAAATTTGATTCTTCAATTCAAATTTTAATATGTTTAGAAACTTTGTGCAGAAAGGACCCAAAATATTATGGTTCAATTTAATACAGTTCTATAATAAAAATTGAATGGAATTGATTCCTTCTCAAAGTAAATCTAACTGGAACTACTCGATGATGGATTGATTTCACAGTCAAGGCAGAATCAATCTCTGTCTTTTTAATCACAAAGAGAACGAATGGTTCAGGTTAATTTCAAATTTTACTTTATCAATTTATATATCAAATACAGATGAGTGATTTAGACGGTTCTTAAATGGAAACAGTCAACAAATCCAAATAAACCAATTATAAAAAGCCAAAATTTACCCTTCAAATGGCTTCTTGCCATTCCTTTCAAACTGGTTGAATAAAAGTGAAAAGACACGAGTTCTTTCGGTGAAATTAAGGAGATTCCTTTCTGGTAGATGGCACTGGCACATGTGGAGGTTGTAACGGGGTCCATGGGCATTGGTGTAATTGATGGGTTCAAAACTAATTGCTTGCATGTTTTCTCTATTTTTTTATAATTATTTTTATTTTTCTAAATATTAATTACCATTCAATGTTAAACTAGATTATTTTCTCATTTTAAGCGTGTTTATATATTGATACTCTGTATTTTTAAATTTTAATTTTAAACTTATACATTATATACGACTAAAATTAGTTTAATTATTATTTTACTTTAGTTAATTACATATATTTGCCTCAAAATATAGAAATGGTGGCGCCTTCATTATGGTTAGGTAACGGTGAAGCTGACTTCGGCTCAAGTGGACGACATGCAGTGTGAGGAAGGCAAGGAAAGTCGCAGACTCTCAGACTCACTAAAACATTCCATAGACACCCAAGATCAATACCCACGAATGGACCTGGACTCTGACCCAAGTTCCAAGCCTCTAATTCTAGTAAAATTGTGGTGCCTTCTCATCGTCTTCGTCGCCGCGCTCGTCGCCGGTGTGTCGCCGTACGTGGTGAAGTGGAGTGAGGGGTTTATTCTGCTGGGGACGCAGTTCGCTGGCGGCGTGTTTCTGGGTATCGCTCTGATGCAGTTCCTGAGCGATTCCGACGAGGCTTTCGAGAATTTGACGGCGAGAAGCTACCCCTTCGCTTTTATGTTGGCAAGTGTGGGATATTTGCTCGCCATGCTGGCCGATTTTGTCGTTGTCTCTGTTTATGGGAAGCACAGCCCTAGTGATTCTGAGGGTTTTACGGTTCAAGGTACTGGAGCTTGCCCAGCTTCCTTATGAGTTCTCAGGTTAAAATTGTGTATATATATGAATTGCAGTATGAGCTCTGTTCTGTATGGTATAAAATTTTTGTATTAATTTTAGTTAGTTTGAAAAAATCAGCCTCTTACTTTTTTCACTGCCTGCATGAGCTAAAGAAATTGAAAAAAGTAAAAATAATTGAAAAAATAAACCAAAGAGCCTGAGGAGAACTGTGCCAATCAAGACCTTAGGGCAATTTCTCTCTATACGTATTACATTGGCTTTTCCGGTTAGAATTATTTGGGAAGTGTTCTCATGGTTTCTCTAAATGAAGAGAAAATAAGAGAAAATCCTTGATTGGATAATTGGAAAAAAATGAAGAGAATGATAAAATATGATGATCATTTGATTTTCATATTTTCATGTTTTATTGGGTATTAAAAATTTTTAAGGAAAGAATAGTGGATCTTAAAATCTCTCTAATTTTAGAGAGATTCAAAACAAACATTATCAGGATTGGGAATTCTTTGACTCTCACTCCATTCTCCTTAGTTCTCTTCTGAAACTCAATTGACATGAATGATTTGGACGGAAATAGTTCTCTTTATCTTCTTTTCTTTCCAAATCACCTAATCCGGACAAGCTGGAGAGCAAATGATTGTGGAAGTCTATCTCAGGAAAAATACCGAAAGAAAAGGAAAAAAAAATATTTAAGGTTTCCCCAAGGACTTCAGTTACAGCATTCTCATATGGAATTGACTGGGGATTTTATGTGTTGTATTCTTGCTGTTCTTTCAATTCTTTGAATCCTTAGTTATATTGGAATTTGGAATGGAGTGTTGCAAGGTATCTTTCTTGTTTGTCAGTTACTATGTAGTTTAATTATATATATGGTTTATAGGGAGTACCCAGCAGAGGAAATCTATTTATAGGGCGGGAACATCACAGTCGCAGATTCAGGTGAGATTTATAGGACAAATATTCTATCTACCTTTCTAACTCAAGGCTAGGCTTTGTATGTGCAAACTCTAGCTTGGAACAAACCCACTGCATTTGGATGAAAATTTATATGGGTGAAAACTAGAATTTCTGATAGCTTTGAATTTTTGCGGAACTAAGCTGGCTGAATATGTTCTTCATGCTTTAGCAGGTTGAGGATGAAATTGATCATTTTACTAAGGCCCTACTATTCAGAGTAATTTCCTTCGGGGACAGTGTATTGTTGATTACTGCCTTGTGTTTCCATTCTGTATTTGAAAGCATTGCAATAGGAGTTGCAGACACAAAAGCTAGGACTTGGAGAGCCCTTTGGACTGTGACCCTTCACAAGGTTTTCACTGCAATTGCAATGGGAATATCCATCTTAAGGATGATACCTGACCATCCTCTCGTGTCATGTATTGCTTATGCCTTTGCCTTCGCCATCTCATGTCCTGTTGGTGTTGCCATAGGGATAGTAATAGATGCCACTGCACCTGGTATCATTGTTCGCTGGATCTTTGCTGTTTTTATGAGCCTCGCATGTGGGGTTTTCATTTATATCTCTGTTAATCATTTGCTTGTCAAGGGTTACTTTCCCCAAAGAACGGTTATGCTTGATAGTACTCATCGCAAATTTCTAGCTGTGGTTTTGGGGGTTGGAGTAATTGCAATTCTAATGATTTGGGATGAGTCAACTAGTGCTTGTGGATGACATAGATAAGCAGTCCCCTCTTCAAGAAGGCCACAAGTCTACAAACTTAAAAAGCCTTAAAAGCCAAATGCTTAAACTCAAGAAGCCAAGTGACTGAAAGGTAAGGTGGTTACTTCAATGCTAGGGCAGGTTGATGGAGGTAGAGCTTTGACAGTATTATTGTATCAAGATTCCTGTTGTCTTTATTTGTTTTGTAGTTTATGTACATGTTACTTATTGAGCTCTTGTTGATAATTAACTTAAGATTGTCAAATCTGAATCTTTTATATAGTTGTATGAATAAGAAAGTGAAATAAAAGCCTAAGATTTTTGTGTTTGATGAACTGGATAGCCATTATTTCGTGGTGACATGTACAGCATGTTGTTTGTTATAATATTATTGTTTTACTAATTCATTATTTGTCAATTATTGAGGTTGTGTCTCCTTCAATTGTATCAGCTGCATTGCTGTCATATAAAAACTTAAGCTTCTAGTAATTTTCAGCACGTGATAAATTCTGCAATCATCAGCATAATAAGGTTATTATTGCTCTTTAAGTACAGAAATTCTGTTGTCTGCTGCTGTTGGGTTACTTTGTGCTAGAGAGAAAATCCCCTTATATTGTGCATTGCATTAAATTTCTAACCAATTTTGTCTAGGCTACTGCAATATTTCCGGATTCATCCCTTCTCACATTCAAACCTTGCCCAGAATGTTGGGCTGGAACGTTTATGTCGTCAATAGTTCCTCAACTCAAATCCATGATTTCATAGTGATGATTTTTCTGAGCTTGCATGACTACCTCGATCTACTTATAAAAGTGACATATCTACTGTGTCTGTTTCCTGTACTTCTAAATTTCATTTTGCTTGATTGATCAGAAAAGCATTTTCTTGGCCACTGTGATATGTGTTTGGATGGCGGTAACTTAGTTGGAGTGACTCCCAGGTAAACTCTCTGAACTCCCCGACCTCTGGAAGCAATTCAAAATAAGTTATAGTCAAAATATACTAGAGCTGACATGCTATCGTGATACAGTGATAACAATGAGCAAAGTATTTTCCAGTTAACAAGAAGAAGAAGAAGAAAGGAGTAAAGCTAAACCCGGTAGAGGTAAGTATCCCTCCATTTTTGTTGCACGACTTCTGCAGAAACTCTTAAAATTTCCCACATTGTACCACACCTTCACCTGTTTTCAACCAAATTAAAAAAAAAAAAGAAAAAAAAATGCAGCTACATTAAATAATCACTTGGGGACATAGCTGACACTGAATAACTAATCATTCATCCTTTAGTACTTACAAGCTCTTTTAAGTTCCTTTTTTCTCTGCTGGATTTAGCTTTGCTACTTCCTGCAAAGTATGAAGTTTATTAGGTTATAACTTTGCCTTCCTAGTTGATATCTGGATGGCATAATATGGGAAAGTGATAGCCAGGTGAATAAAGCTTAATTACAATCTTAGCATTACGTGAAATCCATCTTTTGCCCCTTGCTCCTCTCTCATATGCCTTGCTCTGCTGGATTTGGCCTCAGACTCAATAGCCTTTGAATACCTTGGGTTTTAGGGCTTTTGAATCCGGCTGAGCCGAAAGGCTAGAATTTGGAATTTTCTACCGCCAAAGGCCTAGAGGTCTGGAGTCTGAAGTAAAGTTTAATGATAAGTAATTAATTAATTAGCTAGCTTTCCCTCCCAGTTAGAAGAATTTATCCTGAATGGGAGGTGGGATAGGTAATTCATCCCTATCCTCTTTAATCGCCGCGCCAAACAGGTGATTCGTGGTTAAGGTACTGCTTGGTTATACCTAAAAGTCCTTTTTCAGTTTTTGATTTTAACTTTTTTCTGCTAGTTTAGTTCGCAAAATATTGATTTTTTCTTTTCAAATGTGAGAATCTATTTTACTAGTCCTTAATGTTCTTATTTTTTTTTTGTCTGAAAAAGTCAAAAAGCCAAGTATTAGAACGAACCAAACATCCTTGATCCTTGTCTTTGTACGCATTAATTTACAGAACACTAAAATGGTTAGGTGAGGACCACCAGCCTCTTCAGACCGGATCTTCGCCTTAACCTTTTCTTAGGTTTTGTATTTTTCCTCGTCAACCCAAAAGAAAAAAATTCCTTGTAAGTTAGGACGTTCCTTTTTTTAGAATTTAGGATTACTGAAATGATTCGACCCAGCCAAACAAGTCCTTGATACGCTAGGTACTTTAATTTTATTACCGAGGACAGCATAGTGGGTAACTGTAAAAAATACATTTAACAATTGCAATTGACAGGCACGTGGTTCACATCTAATCATTTTAACCTATTAGAAGACAAAATAATTATATTTTATTTTATACCACTATAAAGGCAGAGTCCAGGAGAATTGAAAAAGCACCTGACGTAAAGAAAATATAACAAAATGTCAAAAATATTTGGGTTAAATTACATTGATGACCCTTTTGGTTTTTATTTTTTTATTTGTCGGGTGTCACTCTAGTCCCTATAATGTTAATTTACTCAACTTTTACCTCCGTAGTTTCCAATTTGTTCCAATCCCATCCTTAATTCCTTCAAAAATCAAGCTAATCGAAACCGCAAAAATTTGCATCCAAAAAAAATGAAAAAAAAACTATTAGGACCATCAATATAATTTTTAGTTTGCATGACAATCATTTAAGATTTCTACATTTTAGAACTCCAAGAATTTTAAGGCATGTTTTGGTATCAAGATTGCATGCGGTATTAATGAAAAAACTTTTATTATCTTAATGGTTAAAAAAGTTTTTTTTAAAAATATTTTTAGACATTTGATATTTATTACCTTTTTATAAATAAAATATGATCAAATTATTAAATTTATTTCATTTAAACTCATTTTTTCTAAATTCATATTTTTACAGATATTTTATTTAAACTTGTTATAAATCGAAAGTTTAAAATTTTAAATATCCAAATCATTTTAAAAATTCAAATTTCAAACTTTAAAAATCGCCAAAGCCTTGAGCGTCAAATAATATAAACATTTTAACTGTTAAACTCTAAAAAAAAAACTTTAGAAAAAAATTAAAATGCGACTATTTGGGTTCTGACCGAAACAGCTGGAGCGGCAGTGTTCCCCCGTCTGAACCTTTCAAAAAGGATTTTAGGGCATGGGAGCAAATTTGTCCTACACAGCTGCTGTTGTCCTTGTCCTTGTCCTTGTCCTTGGTTCCTCCTCTTAAAGTTGGTGAGATAAGATTGGAAGAAGTCATTGTTTATTTGAGTTTGAGGCGAGGTGCACTACACTACAGCACACAACTTTCATGGCTGGCAGCACGTTTGACCAAGAAAGAGATTCTTCATTCATGGCGTAGCTGCATGCTGCAACACAAACCTGAGCCCAGCCTGAGATGAATAACCACCATGAGAGAGCTGCCTTGTCTCTCGTTCCTCGAGCCTTGTCTGGAGTCTGGACTCCGCCTGGCCCACGCCCACCTAAACCCCGACTTACTTCGCAGGTCTCCCTCGTCGATTGGATTTCCCCTGGCTGTTTCAGATATTCATTGGGGTCTCTGTTACACTGCATATAACTGTGGCATTTATATTCACCTTTTTTTTTTAAATAATTATTATATCAATTTTTTTAAATGATGTGCTTGTTCATTTTAAAAATTATGTTTAAAGAATATTATTTTTCAGGATCTTTTTTGTTTCTATTATGAAAAAAATAACTCTTTCATTTGAGTAATTCTAAAATAATTTATATATAAATATCTTTTAGATTTTTCTTCTTTCTTGTAATATCGAATTTAAGTGTTGAAATAAAATTAAAAATTAAAAAAAAGAGCCGAAACAGTTAATAAATTGAATTTTTATTTTTATTTTAATAATTAAACAATAACATACAAAAATCCAAAAAACCAACCTCTTAAATAAAACTAAAAACTAATTAATTTGTATATCTAAATCTCTCGACTACGTATTACTGATTTTACTTTTTCCTTTATCATCATATTTGAACTTGTAAAATTGAACTCTTTGAATAAGATACAAAACATTGATGACGTTGTTTCTTCTACATCCATTTGGCATCTAAAATTAACTAATTCCAAATACTCTCTTTATGTGTCTATATATATATATATATATATATATATATTATTTTTGAATTATAGTGACAATAACTATCTGGTTTATCAAGAACCTATAAAGTTAAACGTGTAGAGGGCACGCATAAGTTTAGGTATCACCTGGTCTGAGCTTTGTCTCTCTTATCTCTTGCACTTGCCCTTTTCTTCGATTGACTGTAGGTCTCTTTCTCGAGGAAAGCCTTTTTTACTTGACCCTCTTAATATATGTAGCCCAGTAAACATCTCAAGTTACTCCCACATCAATACGTGTATATATATATAAAGAGAGAGAGAGAGGAGTGACGTAGCATATGATGTCATCCTTTACCTTGGAAGAGCTCAGCTGCTGGTCGGGGAGCTGATGAGAGCAATTAGCACTCTTCCCTCTTGCAGTCAAAAACCATGGCTATGGCAGCCTTTCTAACCTTGAAGTTGTGATCCAATGCATCCATTTGTTTGTCAATATTAGCAACGATCCCTCTACTTTATTTGTTTCAATTTGGTCTCCCAACTTTTCCTTGGTTCAATTTGTTCCCTTAAACGAGAACAAATCATAAACAGTGTTTAAATTTGTGCCATCTCGGCAAAAAGCTCAGTGTAGGAAGAACGGTCAACCCAACTTTCCCGTTTTCGTCGTCTTACACGCTGACCACATCGTCTCCGGTTGACCAATGATTGCAGCAAGCTACCCACTATTCCCTTGGGCTAAATCCACCTCCTGGTCTCCGGTTGACCAATGATTGCGGCAAGCTACCCAAACCAGTATTCCCTTGGGCCAAATCCACCTCCAACAACCCCTCGGCCGCCGCCCTTTTCTCCGTGCATCCCTTCCCATCACGCTCCTAAACTGAATGCATTCGATTCATATGGCGTGCTAGCAATGTCCACGAGATTCCAATACATTCCCCCCGATCCTAATAAAAGTTGGACACTAAATTGAGCAAATTATAACTTTTTAGGTAGTTTAATTTTTAATACAATAATAATTCCAAAACCAAGTTTGTATTAAATTTCTATTCCTCTGAGATACGCGATAAATTGAGAGAAATGTCTACATGTTGTTCCTTTGCGTCATCATTGTATCTTTCTAGCAAGTTGCTTCCGACCTTGGCTGCCTCATTATGAATTTAAAAAGTTTTAAACCCTGTTCATTAATTTTCCTGTTTCAATTCAACGTAATTAGACAAATAAAACCACGAGTAGGCTTCTTTATTATTGTAGCAGACGACTTCTGTATTGGGCGAATTATATATTAGCCCCTCAATTATCCCAAAGTATCACTCTACCCCACCTAATCTAATACGCATGTCACTTTCTAGGCTCATTTCAAACTTGAAGCAGTTTACCCTGCGGTATGAACATCGACGGAAAGAGTAACCGATGACTTCGCCAGGTGACTTGCTGCAAGTTCTGTAAAACTCTCAGAACAAAATTAATTAGCGTCAAATTCCTTTATAATTCAAAAATTAAACACACACACACACACACACACACACAGAGGCATATATGGCCTCCCAAAATTTTCGTTAATAATATTCTCACGACTAGCAAATGAAAAGGTGAATTGCTTAAAGTTTAAACATTGAAGGAGCAAATTGCAAAAAATAAAATTTGAAGTTTTGGGATTTTAGTTCTTGCATTTCGAAATTCATAAATTTTAAACAAAATATTTCCTAAATTAAATAACGATTTAAATAACAATGCAAGACAGGTGGTGATCTGTAATTTACCGCACAAATTATTTGTACTATAGAGAGGGGTGTTGGTTTGGCTTGGGTTGCAAAAGGTGAAGTTGGCAGAGCAAAAATTTTGTCGACTAAAATATTAATTATCTAATGGTCATATTGAAAATAAAAATAATTTATTTATCACATTAATTTGTGATTCCACGTATCATAATATTTATGGGATAACTGTCCTACCCAACAACGAATTACATGAACAAAAAGGACTAATAACTTATTTTTCTCTAACCCCTGACGTGGGTGTTGTAGCTTGACACGTCTGCACATAGTATTTGATTTGACTTTCTTTCATACATAACGCCCGTTTCCCTTATCTCTCATTAAAAAAAAAAAAACCCTAGTAAAGGTGTTGGAAATTCCTGAAACACATTTCACAATTTTTGTATTTTAAAAAATACCTTGGTTGTTTACGGTTGAATCATCATCAAAATTAAATAATTTCCTAATACCTATTATTTTTTATACTACCGTAAAAAAATTTAAAGAATAAAGAACAAAAAAAATACATACATGTGTTTCTATATATATATATATATAGAGAGAGAGAGAGAGAGAGATTGTGCAAGTGGATCTACTTTTCTAACCCTAATTACAATTTGGTGTAATACAAAGACACCACGTGGAGACGTTACTTCCGTAGAAGAGAAATGAGAGAACAAGCCGTGCACGATTAATAATCACCCTCCGCCATATCAGCTGGTCCTCGGGGCACAATGAAAAGGGATCAGTGTAGCTTTATCACACTTCCTTCGACATTAATCTAGCTTATAATTCCCTTTATATATAACATATTTTTCATCTAATTTTAAGTTAAAATTTATCCTAATTTATCAAAATTTTTAACCTTTCTTTTAAAAATTATAAAATCTTCTGAATATAATTTCCAAAATCAATTAGTATTTAACTCCACCCTGAGTGCCAAAAGGAAAAAGCAGAGAAAAAAAAATTTGTGTATAGCTTGTCATCATCCCAAGCCAGCTTTTTGTCTCTCAACACTTTGGCACGAAATTTAGGGCACTTCTGTTCCTTCTAATTCACCTATAAAATGATTAAGGTATCTATGTATTTTCGCTTCTTTCTTGTACATACAATTTATTTCCATTTTGAATTAAGAATTGATATATGTAAGCACATATGTATCTCTATATATATCAATAATAGCTATGCATTTCAGATATTTTAAAAAAAATTATCATCTTTGCTAAAAAAAATCTAATACAAAATTTAAATGCTAAAATTAATATTGATAAAAAAACATATAAGAAAAATTGAAAAAAAATTCTGTTGAAACTCTTTTATATAAGTTTTAATTTTAAATGATTTCCAGAGTTTTCTAATAACATCAAAACCAAACATTACCTAAAGTGCATAGGTGTACGCAGGTTGTTATTGCTTGGGATTCTACTAAACTTTTTCATGTAATTTAACACTCCCATTGTATTAAAGTTAATGTCTGTGAATTTTTAAAATATGATTAACGGTACCCTTCAAAATATAAATGGATGTCTTCTGTTAGGATCAGACGGCTCAGAGGAAGTACAAAATGGAAGCACTGATTGTCGTCACTGCGATCAATTCATTTCCTACTGCCGAGATATATAATATTTTAATAACTTCTAAATCCCAAAAGTTTTTTTTTTTTTCCAAAGTAATTAGAATTGATTAAGTAAAAATAAATAAAAAATAAAATCTGCTACTTTTCTCTTCTGATGACTGCCATTGACAAAGTAATACATATATGTATATTATATATAGAAATGTGTCTGCACAGCTACGCTTTTATCATCAGTGAAGACAGGTAATCGTTCATCACCCCAAATCTGCTAGCCAGGACTGAGCTTATATGTGCAGCCATTAATTATCAGGTTAATTGTTTCCAACTTGAAGAGAGAGAGAGAGAGAGAGCTGGGCTGGTGTAAGAGTTTTTTTTTTTTTTAAATAATGAGAGAATTTATTATTTAAGAAAATTTAGAATTAAAATGTTTAGGGTATTATTTGGTGATGTTAACTAGTTTAATGAAATTAAAAATAAGTTTTTATTTTATTTTTATAAAAGACAGTACGCATGTTTATCAATTTTTATTTATTGCATTTTTGTAACAATATATGAAAGAAGAATTATTACTTGATATTTTATTATATTATTTAGAATTTTATTTTATAAAATTTATTTATTAATCTCTGTATAAAATTTTATTATCTTTATATTATTTTTATTTTGATTTATTTCATGAGATTATGAATTTTCTCATTTGATACGTGTTTTTATTGGCTTAAATTTTCTTTAAAAATTTTTCTCCCTGTACTACAAATATTTTTTTAATCTCATTCAGTTTACATTTCCTCTTTATATCATTTCAATATTTTACATTTTATATATTTTTAAAATTTATTGCTAATTTTTTCTAAAATTTCTTTCTCTACTGCATATTTGTTTTTATCTATCTAAAATTTTATATCTATTCTCCTATTTCTTAATATATATGAGATTCTTAAAAATTATATTTTTCTTTTTTTAAAAAAAATTGAGAAAATATTAATACTTTTAAGACGAATATATATTTTCTTTGTAATAAAATATGTTATTACTTTTGTATTGTGAATAGTAAGGTTAAAAGCATATGATATAATAGTAATAATGTCATGAAGTTATTTTTTTTGACGATTACGTCCTTTTATTTAATAATATTTTATTTTTATTCTTTTATTTCATCTAATTCATTTTTTTTCCTGCCAGGGTAAAATATACAAAAAAGAAAGAGCAGGTTTTGAAAACATGAAGTTTAAAAAATAGAGAGTGAGTTGTTTTACCATTAGTATTACTAATTGGATCAGAAAAAGAGTACTGGTCATCTTTGGGTACCGTGTTTGATCTGACCTGTCAAAATTTGTCAATGTTTTTGCAGTTTGATTTAATGAGACCTGTTACACCCAATTGATTTAAATTATCCTTATTTCTATGTCACACCTTCAAATAATATTTTTTTTCAAATTTATCTTCCAAAATAAATTAACTAATTAAATTTTACCAGTTAAGTCATGAATTATGTTTTCACAATCCGTTAAAATCAACAAAATTGACTGATTTAAAATAAATGAGATTATATTTTAAATTTGTTTAATTTAAATTATGTTATGTTTATTGTCAAAACATACTTATTATATATTTTTAATTATCAATCAACTTAACTGGCAATTTAATTAGTTAAACTGTAATTTGCTAGCCTTGCCGATTCTTTTAGCGGTTTCAATTTTAAAACGTTCTAGTTGTGGTATTGGCAGAATATCTGGAGCTTTTATTGGACAAAACTATGAAAGAAAAGTACATGGAATAAAATATACATGTGGCAGTTGCCATAAAAAAAATTTACATGAGATAAAAATTGGACTTGGAGAAGACGAATCTTGTTGTCCTAATTATAAATTGTATTGAATTGAAAGGTTACCCAATAAGAGAAGAATTGCATGTCAGACAAAACCTTCTAGTTAGTCGCAATAACTGAGCCACACAGTCCGGTCCTCATCCCGGGTCTTGAGGACAGTACTGGACCACTGGGTACTACTTTCACCAGGGTCTGGCTCCCACATGCATCTGACGTCATCTGATGGGACATCTCTCCCCCTCTTCCCCTTGCCTTCGGATTTTGGAAGCCGTTGAATCATTTATTTCACACCTTAATTTTTTATTATTTTTAAATTTTAGTACTAATTATAATTTTATTTAAATATTGAGTTTTAAAGTAATTAATTTTACTTTGATTGAACGAATTTAAAAAGAATGAAATGAATCGCACAAATTAAATAAGTTTAGGGACTACGGGAGGGACATAATCCAAAAGGAATTCGAACGCGAGTAGTGGATGGGGAGGACAACAGTCAAAAGAAGGGACCCACACTACTCTACTGTCGAGGTGGGTCCAGCACGGTCTTTTGTTTTTTTAAATTTCTTATATTTTTGGAATGCTTCCTGGCCAGGAGGGTCAGCGCAGTTCATTTATTTGATGTTGAAATAATAATTAATAAAACAAATTTAGGGTATGATGTATTATTAATTTTGTAATAATTCTGAGGTGTTTCTTTTTAGGGAAATTTTTAAGGTGGTCAGAAACTAAGAAAGTCAGGTTCTTTCAATTTTTTAATTTACCCTTTTATTTTATTCTTTTAACATAATTAGTTTATCTAAATACTAAAAATAAATACAAGACCTTACCCAAAATAAAAAATTAATTATTTTATTGCCCGAGTAATGCTAGCTTTGGAAAAAACGAAACAAAAAATGAAAAATAACTTCAATTCTTTTATTATTATTATTTTTTCCTGAATGCATATCCTCCATTCAATTATAAGATGCAGGGGATTCGAATCTTGAAGACGCATGTCATTTATAGTCAGCGTGTATATACATATAAGTACAATCTTTATACATCTGACCCAAAAAAAAAAGAACTTTATAAATATAGAGAGCCGGGAAGCACCCAAACAGACCGCCGAGTGAAGTTGAAAAGGCCTCCAGATTTTCCGCCACCGCCATTGACAATCTCTCTCTCGCTGTCTTCGCCTTCCTTCCTCCGCTGTCGCTACAGCGCGGGAAAAATTTCCTATATATTTGCAATATATATATGTACACACATTTTATATTATATACTAAGTACATGTCTGGGTACTGAGCTAATTATATATTGATTTTCTATACATATATTTATACAATATATCAATATTATATGTATCTGTCCTGTGTATGCATCTAAACACTCCCCTTTGGGGCCCTCTTCGTGTCTCTATCTCTCTTTTCGGACCGCTTCTCTTGTCTCTCTGATTTTTCTCTCGCGTTTCCGATACCTGTCAACATTATATATAGATAGAGAGAGATAGATATTGATGTCTTCTTCGGAATCAGAAGATGGTGGAGGGAGAGCACGCGCCGAGGGGCCCTCGTCGTCCCGGCGCCGGCGCCGGCGCTCCGTCAACGGCGTTTGGCCGGAGAACTTCATCGAAGCTTTAGCGACTCAGGTTGCCATCGACGCTGCCCGCACCGAAGGCCGCCTCGCCGCCGCCCCTGCCCTCTACAACCTCTTCCAGGTCCTCTCTATCTCTCTCTCTCTATACATGTATCTACACGTGTACATTTGTATATGCGTGTGATAGTATGAGTCATTGCGCGTGATTCGGAGGTTTCTAGAGAGAGAGAATTGAATTTGAATGATTTGGAAGGATGATATTTTGGAGTCACGCGTAATTTGCATTTTGGCGGCTATTCTGGTGAGTGATTATGAGCGTTTTAGGCATTGCTTTGGGCACTGTATCATTCGTTTTGAAACTGACTGATGCGATTCTCTGAGGCATGAGATCTTTGACCAGACTCTCACCAGATCACTGTTTTGGTGATAGTGCTGAAACATGCTCTACAACCCATAAACTGAACACAATTCTTTTACCAATTCCAGTGCATTATTAGAGGGACATGGGAGTCCTTAAATAACCAGTGGACTGAAGGTGATCCATTTCAATACTTGGAGGCTTTCTTTTTTTAATTTCTTTTATATATGAATGTTTATCATGTCTTTCTTTCCTTTAATCCTTTCAACTATCGTTTTATATGTCATTTTGAGATAGTGAAAAGGGTGCTTTTGGTGTGAGCTCCTTTCCCTTTCCTTGCATGATCCCCTTTTTGAGCTCTATAAATTGCCCTACTTTTTGACTGAACTTTCCTAGCAATCTCTGTGATCTTATCTCTCCATGAATGGGGACACTCCCGTCCTTTGTTGTAACTCTAAAAATGTATATACCGGATAGAGGTCTATGCGTAGTCTTTAGTTTATAACATTTCCACATTTAACATGAATAGAAAACTTATATTTTCTTTTATTGGGCTAGATTATATTGGAAATGCTTGTCCTATGTATAAGGTGCACCGTTTTATGCTATTTATATGTTGTACGTGTCATATTCATCTCTCATTTATTTGGTATTTTAATAATGCCATGAGGGGACATAGGTGGGATCTCCTGTAGAAGAGATCTACAGGCAAGGAAACGTGTTACTTAATAATGCAGATATATACACGAATGTATATCCTTTCTTAAATCACTTATTATCAAAACCGGTAAGGTGAGTTCAACTGGTGTTAGAGTTTTGACCTTTCTTACTACGCTTTTGAAGTTGAATTTTATTTGGGAAGAAAGGTACCAGTTAATTTACCTTGGAGGAAGGGTTACATCCTGGTGTTCGTTTCTTGTGATTACTTATTTTACCCCAAATTTATAGTTTACGTTTATATAGACTTACCGTGTGGATGGGCTACATGAAATAGCAAGTGCATGAACAGTTAAATCTAAAATAGATATAAGAGTTCATAATAACAACCGAAGATTATTTGGCTTAACCTGAAAAATTATAATTTTGGGGTCCATCACATGAAATATGAATTGTTGATGACCAAGCCGGTCATATGACCTAGAAGGTTTGGTTAGTTGTTCAGCTTTGATACAGCAGTGTAACATGAATCTAACTATGGGAATGTTAATGAGTCAGAAAAGTGAATGAAGGAAATAAAAAGAATAAATAGATGTAAAGAAAAAAAAGGTCATGGGGTTGTATCTTCTTTGATTTGATTTGATTTGATTTTTTTTTGTTAATATTGTGTGGATTCAATTAATCCGCCGTAAAAGAGGCATGGCAACTAAATAGTCCTCTCCAGTAATTATTTGCTGTTAGTCCAAATGATAAATTCTCTTTTCATAGATAGGTTACTTGAAGTAACAATTTATCTGGAGGTTTGATTTAAGGACTTGTATACAAAGTAGGTTAGATTTTAGACTTTTAGTAATTAGATTGACTTGAGGTGAAGACTATTATGTATCAAGAAAATACCAAAAACTAATGCTGTTGGGCTTATGGAGAAGTCCTGACACAAAATAGGCTTTTTTCTGAATAATTGATAGATCACTAGAAGATGTTTTATTATGATCACTTGAAAATCACTATCAACGTTATTTTAGATTGAAAAATTTCTATTTGAGATTGAGAACGGTTTGAATCCAAGTCTTTATCTATTGTGGCTTGAAGTTTATCTCTGACAAGGCAAGGAAACATGGGTAAGTCTAGGATTTTCAAGAAATGAAGGGAATGAAAGAAGAAGAAAATAAACGAGGGTTACCTGTGGTATGGTGCTCAATGCTGGTGCCTAAGCTCCTGTCTCCTTGTCTGTGAATTGTGCAATTCTGAGTGCCTCATTAGAACATTATTGACTCCCACCCTTTCTTATGCTTTGCAAATAGTGTTATATCACTAATGAAACCGTAAGGTGCTGTCCGAATATTTCGTCTATTATGTTAAAATGCATACGTATTGTATATTCTTTTATGATTTGAGGCTTGGGTGTAAGTTTAGATCTTCTCATGGAGGAACATGCAGAAAAAATGACATGAACACGAGTAAAAACCAAAGACTAGAGTCTCGAAAGAAATAGAATGGAGAAGTAGAAATTGAAGTCTGGGGAGGTAAACGAAGGAATTAAAGATTCGCTGCTTTGGGGGACAGGCTTTTACCGACCCTTTCTTGGAAATGAAAGAGCCGAATGAGAGAGAAACAGGTTCCTCTCTCTCTCTCGCTCAATCTATAGTGACTTGTAGCATGGACCACAGGTGAAATCTCTTCGGTCCTAGCTAGATTGACCTCTCTCCCTGGTGCGACTCCGACTTGGTATTAAGTATTTTTTAGATTTTAGATTATTTTTCGATGCTATTACAAAAGGCATTATTTGACGTGTGATTTGTTTAAAAAAAAAATTGACCAGAGAGCCAACTTATTTGAGATTTTTTTCCTGCATAATTTTTTTTCTTGGGTCGCACAATGGTTTTGTTTTTTCTTGAACCTATTTCATTATGCTGTTATTGTCTCACTCAGAGAATTATTTGTCCTCTTACTTATGCCAAGTCATCAGTTGTCAGCATTTATATTTATTGTACTTATAATTATAATTACACATGTATTTATTTTGTTGTCTGTTTGGGTGCATGGGCCTGGGTGATTGTGCCCAGTCACTCGTTTAAACAACATTATTGTCGAAAAATTGCATTGCTAAGACTGGGGCGTTCAACTTGTGGGTACTTTTCATACAAGGGTGATGAACAATGTCGCAGGGCAACCAATAAAAGTTGATGAAAGTAGTTATGGTTCGAACTGGTATGAAACAAGTTGCAGGGGTTAGTCAGGGTTTTTAAAAGCTCAAGAGACAAAGTTGAAGACTAGTATCAGAGGGTTTCTTTGTATTTTTGTATATTGGAAATCCAAATTTTGGAGCCTTATAAACTTGGTCATTCCCAACAAAGACGACATCTTTAGGATTTCCTTTAAATTGAAATTTAGAAGAATTATTTTTGAATTGAGGTGAAAATGACGGTATAAAACATTGTTTAAACACACAACATAAAAAATAGGAGGAAAGAAATAATGAGAAGTGTAATGAGTGGTAGGTCAGTAGTGTCTTATACACTGTCGAGTTGTACTTAGGGGAGTACCTCTAAAATCTGAATTCTGATAAGGGTTGAGTATTAAAGTGGGGTTGTCTCCCAGAAAGGAATATAAAAGAGGGGGAGTTGTCAGTGTCAGTGTCAGTGTCTGGATGGATAATGATCAGGGGGGGTGTTTGGTGGTGGTCAAGTCTTGTACTCTACCATCTCTCTTCCGAAAGTCTTTCTACTACAAGACAAGTCAATCCTTCTTATTCAACTCTCTCTCTCTCTCTCTCTCTCTCTCTCTCTCTCTCCTGATCAATGCGGTGAGTAGTAGTGTTGTTGTCTAGTTCCTAGTCTCTCCAGTCCCGCATTGCTTCCCTTCTGCCAGCCAGCCAGCGACCCAGCCAGCCACCCTGCCTCATTGCACCAGACCAGCCATAATAACCCATCAATTATAAGTTAAAAGAAACAAAGAAAAAGCCTACTACAAACCTGGACTGCTCTCCCCTTCAACTGAAAAGCTCTGGGGGAGTCTAGGGTTTCGTGTCCAGTCAAACTAGGCAGTGTTTGGTTTTGCGGAAATATCGGAACTTTCGGGGGCATATATCACAACTTCTTCGGGATTGGATTAAACTTCTTTAATTTAATATTTAAAAATATTTAAATTTTTGTATAATCGAGTTTTTCAACATTTTCGTCTGGTTGGCATGAGTTTAACTTTGGTCAAATTTCAGCCATACACCCCCCCCCCCCCCCCGGCTTTTAAACTTTCTTTCGAAACCTACTTAATTCTTCTTTCTTTCAAAATTTTATTTAATTTCCCAATTTCTTAAAACTCCACTCTTATGCCTTAAATTAAATAAGTACTTAGCTTATGATACTTGAAAATTATGAGATTAAGGAACTGTTCGGCACGTTAGGAATTTTATTTTTTAGATCCTTAGGGGTTGTGGGGATTTCTGAATTAATTTCTTATTTGTTGGAGATGAATTTTCAAAATCGGAGCTTTGTTTTAAAAAATTCAACGTGGGGTTTTAAGATTTAATTCTTTAATTCTCTTTATTTAATAGTAAAAATCCTTTATTTTATGAGAACTTTCCTTGAAATTTTAGAGCATTAAAATTGGAAGTCTTGAAATCATACATACAAAAGTTCTGAAGTTGTGTTTCTACAAGTGGGATTAAATGTGATAATATTAAATGGTGGGGACTATAGAGTATTTGATTACTCTACTAGCTAGTGGTAGGTTAAGACAGCAATTGGTTGGGGTTAGGGGCTGGATTAAGTCCGTGGTATGTGGGTGACTTTGGATTTGGATTTGGACTGCTATCTGACCACTTTTCTCCTAACTTTATACCTGTATATTTGCCTGCAAGATAATTACAGTACTTTATATTTTGTCTCTTTTTTTCAATTAAAAATAAAAATTCATAAGAAAATACCATCAATTTCATAATTTGATGTATTTTTATATTGAGATGATAATGTATAAGATTTGGAATAAGATTATAAATAAATTATTTTAAAATTCTGATTTCTTAGATTGTGACCTTACCACAATTTATAAAAATTTCAGAACGTTTCGGAAAATACACAATCCTCCTAGGGGCAATATTAAGACAGGGTATTTGGGTCAGGTAACAAATCCCAAAATCCCCAAAGGAGGTGAATTTTTAATTTGACTCGCCAATAGGAGGATCGACCTTGCTGTTGTTACTTGGCAAACCAGGTTCGAGTCTACAAGTTCCGAGGAACCTCCGGACAGAAGTGTGCTGGTCTTCTTCCGGGACCACCCTCCCATACCAAACAAGCCCTCGTCGAAGTAGTTTAATCTAACGGCTCTCTCCCCCTCCCTCTGTTTAATAATTTTAATTCTGAAGAGATAAAATAACAGTTACCGAATTTTACCACCCAAATAAAATATCATTTCAGTCTTGCCACTTCTACTGTGGATGCCCATTTCATTTTGGGTAAGAAAATAGGAATCTCTATTTCTACGAAACCATAAAAATTTTGGGATAAATTAGCTTTCACGTCGTCTAAATAAATTTGGAATCTTTTTTATTTTTTAATGATGAGTTGTTTATATTTTTTGTAATTACTGCTAAAAAAAAATTCTACAAATTGTTTTTATTTCCCGTAAACTGGGCAAATGTTGCAGATGTTTGGAGGTATTAATTCTCTAGCTGGTGGTTGGGATGCAGGTATGCTCGACCTGGCGGGCCGTGTCCCGATCCGATCTGCTGTGGCAGAACCTGACCCGGCGGATCTGGAATCGACACCGCCGTCTCCACGACACGTGGCGCGATGAGTTCGTCTTCCGCCACGTCACGTCCCGCAACTTCCTCGCGGCCCGATACGTCCACACCACCTTGCACTTTGTCCCCTCCGACGACGACAATAACCACAACAACGACAACAACAACGTTCGGGAGGGCCGTCTCTCCTGCCGCCGCCTCCGCCCTCTCCGACCCGCACTTCCTGGGCCCGATACTCTTCTTGCACGGTCCCCTCCGTCCGCCTAGGGCCGTCTCTCCACGCCGCCTCGCCGGACTACCTGGCCGCTGGATTCTCTGACGGCTCCGTCCGCCTATTCCACCTGCCTGCCGGCTTTCACCTCTCCACTCTCCGTCCCCACCACCGCGACGACCGCCTTGGCCGATTCTCCCGCGCCGTCTCCGGAATTATCCTGTCCGACAACCGCGTTGTGTTCGCTTCACTTGACGGTGACGTCCACGTGGCACCCACCAATGATGGTCTGCCGCCTCGCAGGGCCCAGTGGGGTGATGTGGTGAACGACGGTGCTCTCGTCGACTTCAGCGGCTGTGATCGGTGGTGGGTTGGCCTCTATGCAGGTATGCTACAGTTATATTAATATTTAGCAGGGTGGTCACTTTTTAAAATAAAAACGTTCGAGTAATATTTTGCAAATTTTTGAAACTTTTTGTGCAGAACAGAATTTGTAGAAGTTGAGAATCAAGAACTGTTTGAAATAATGAATTTTAAATGTCATGCTTTGCTACTTAAAATTGTAAGCTGGGATTTACGAGAAGTCCTTAAATGCATTAAATTATAAAACACTAAAAAGTTAAATTTTTAAAATTTTATAAAGATCTTCCTAACCAAACATACATTATCTAAGAAATCCTTTTTCACGAAATTAATGGCTTGAAAGGTTGGGGCTCTTGCTGTCTAAACAATTTTCGTGGTTGTAATAAATAGTTTTTTAAATTTATGGTTTATGAAATTCTTGAATAAATAATTACTTATTATGTTGGGTTTTCACGTAAATAATTAGCTACAGTTTTTAACTAATTAGATTTCTATATCTAGTTTTTGTAAATGAAATAATGATGCATTCGTATCTAATTTTGGGCCAGGATTGCCATTCGTGAATGTTTTGGACTTCTAATTTAATAAATTATTTTGAGATGCAGAATGAAGGCAGATGATGTGGAGAAAGATTTCAATAATATTCTAAATATTAGTTTGCGTAAACTATTTAACATTCTCATAAAAGTTGGATCCGCTTTTTAATTTTCCGGTACAGGCGTTCCAGGTCGTGCCTTCCACGTGTGGAACGGCGAAACTGAAGAGCTGGTCTTCGTGGGCGGGTCACTTACCGACCCGGCGGCGGTGATGGGTTGGCACTTGCTCAACGAGCTCACCGATTTCGTGGGCCGGGTCCGAGTCACGAGCCACGAATCAGCCGTGGCATGCACCAGTCACCGATTCATCGTATTTGACCTAGGAAATTTAGGCCTAGTCCTTGCTGACGAAGAGCTCCAACGGGGCCTCATTGTCAGCTCCGTGGATGCCGCAGACGACGCGTTCGTCGCGGTGGACTCCCGTGGTGGCGCTATTGTGCGCCGGGTGAGCACGCTAGAGGAACTGTTCGCCTTCAATGTGAGGGGCGCGTCGCAGAGGGTGTTGTTAGGGTGCATGAACTTGGGGTACGTGCTAATGTGCTCCGGTGGTGTGATCAGGCTGTGGGACTGGGAGGGGGAGAATGGCCGATATTTATACTTTCTGAGGGAAAGAGTGGGAGAGGTCAGTGCCATGGTGGCGGATGACAGACACGTGGCAGCCTGCGTAAGTGATAACACAATACATTTGTGGGATTTCGGGGCACAATAGCTACACAAAGAAGTCGAAATTTTTATTGACTGAAGCTAAAGGGAGGCATATTTGTTTCTCTGACGTTTATGTTCTGTTCTGGGGACATTTCAGTCTTTAAGATTGGCCCTTGACCCTGGTTGACTCATCAAGCCCTTTCTCATTGTTTCCTTCCCTTCTTTTTTTTATAAATTTTTTTGGGGGTGGGGTGTCTGCCTTCCTCTCTCTCATATTTAGGAAGCCGTAGTGAGATGTAGACATTGGAGCTTACTCTCAGTTGATAGATTGTAAACCTGAGGGGATGGTTGTTGTAACAGTCAGATCAGATGTAGGAGCAAGTTCATTTACTGGGTCTTTTCTTTTCTTTCTATTTTGATGAAAAATGAATTCAGGGGACTCCATTCGGCATTGGAACTTCTTGTCATCTAACAACTTGAAAGTTCATTTCAATTTTGTTCAAAGCAATGCAGAATTGTTCTTGTTTCCCCTCCCAATCAATTTTTTATTCATTTTGGAGCTTGCCTGGCCAAGGTTACACACGAATGAACCAATTCAGACCAGAGAATGGTTGATCCCATGAGGTTAAGTCTATAACTGTGTTTCTTTTAGGTAAACAAATCCGTTCTATAACTATTTTTCTTTTAGGTAGCAAATAAACTGATGCAACTTCTTACATCCATTCAACTTTCTATCAGTTATCTCCGTAGTGGATAAATGCAAGCCTAGTATAAATAGTTGCGTGTATTTTAAATACCATTTCCCAGTCAGTTTATCTAATTCCTGTTACACCCACTAAGGATAAATTAAAAATACAAGAATAAAAATGTTGGCTATTGTACAACTACCCAGGTTATGATCTCTATATACTCGTTGGTTCGGGAGAGGAGAGGGGGAGATAATATATCGTACATCCATGGCTGCGAGACTTGCCACCTTATAATACATCATCATTATTCTGGGGTCCATCAGTTCTCCCTGCAAGCAACCACTACTTTCTGAAATATTTTCATGTGATGTTGGAGGACATTCCAACTGCGTGAATTGGTCATAGTGATACTCAAGATGCAGGACAGAATGAATTTGATTTTCTTCAAGGACACGAGGTTCGTGAGATTTCAAGGTTGCATGCGGGGTTATGGTTGTCCAATACCCCTCTTTACAAGCATATCATAAACCCTATCCACCTTGCTTGGCTCAACACCCTTGATCAGGTCATGAAGATCGGATTTCTGGGTGATCTTGCCATTAAACACGCCCATTGACATGTCCTGCAACATGTTGAAGTAATGTGAAGGTAGGATCCTCAGCTCACTGCATAGCTGCTTCTCCTGCATGTGAATATCACGGTTCAAAATCTAGAATCAAATCAAGCTGCCAAACAAGGGAGGGAAGGTACGCTTGGTGTCACATGGACCACATGACCGGTACAAACTTTCAATGTTATATTCACCTATATAGACCCAAGGACTTGGAAATGTGTTCTTGTTTCCCAATGCTTCTGCTTTCTAAAGTGAAGAGCTACATGTTATGAAACATTCCATGCAGAATAGGAGCTCGATATGTGGTCGAGCAATGAAAACTTGCACAGCATACTTCTTGGGTAATGTTAAACCCCAGATTGTCTGATGACTCAGGCCCATGTATCCCATACCCTTTCCATGAGTCAAATGTCCAATTGAGTACTTCATATATGTGTAAGGTTTATGCAACAATAATATTTGGGAAAATTACCAAATCAGTTAACTTGGTAAAATTTATCACTTAGAGGGCCAGTATCAAAAATACTGATCTGGAAGATTTCAAGCAAAAGTATTTACCGAGGAGGTAAATTGATTCTGCACCGTCCAACCCAAATGCCCCCGGCTGCAACCCTATTGTCAGCTGCCAACCTTTTTCTTTTTCATTTCCCAGCTACATGCTTGTAATTTTGCAGCTTTATACTTGAAATTTTACAGCTTTATCTTAGCAATTTTACGGATAGACGGTTATAATTTACAGATGTAATTTTACAAAGACATATTTGTAATTTGGGTGTAAAAAAGTGTGGCAGAACATTTTGAAAAATCAAATTATCTTCTATGTCAATATTTTTTGTTTTAAACGTTCCAGGTCAAATATTGGCATCCTGATAGTCACATAATATTTTCCTATTTGAAAACGTCAAAAATTATCTAGCAATTTGCAAAGCCATTAGTTAAAAGAAGAACTAGTTGATCATGACATTACTGTTTGCCTCGTGGATCACATAACAACTTGTAAAGACAACTTGGCAAAAATTCAAAGCTAAACGCCTCCTTTTTGTGAAGCTAGTAGTAGGAAATGAGAATATATTCTTACCGTTTCAGTGAGAAGGTCGGCCCCTGGAAATCCAGTGATGTCCCAACAATCTAAGGAGCTAGAAATAGTTTGTCCTGCTGTTGAAGAAGAGTCCTTGCCAACGGAATCTGATAATGAAGATCCTCGTGCATTTCCTCTGGGACTGCTATCAGGTTCACCTTTCAGATGGTTTGCCCTCTGCAAAAATTTACCACTAGGGCCAGCCTGGGCACCATCCTTCAATTTACGAGTATTTTCTTCAGCTTCCTTCTTTTTTTGCTCAATAAATCTTTCAGCCTGAGCAGAAGTGTGGCATCCAGCAGCTCGGGCCTCCTGTACATTTATTTTCATATAAATACCAGAGGTGCAATTCTGCTCAAGATTAATCAAAGGGGTTTTACATAGAAGCTTTGTGAACAAGAAAGGAAATCATGGTATCAGGTACAGAGCCAACCATGCAGCCTTCTTCCCATAACAACCCCCCCCCCTCCCCCCCCAAAAAAAAAAAAAAAAAAAAAACCAACTTCCAAACAACCCAAACACTATATCAATTTCTATTTATATACAGGAATTTTCTTCTTTGATGGCTGGTGGGATGACTCAATCAAAGGTTGGGAACTTCAATCAGCCATAACAAGATTGTAAAGTTGGATTTTCATATATCATACCAGTTTTAGGTCTATACAGCTCTGCAGCCACTCCATGTATTAGTTAATTCTGACTATCCACATAACATAAAAATGAAAAGGAATAGAATTCTTGATTACCACCACTTACTTGGATGATGGTAACATAGAAGTAAGCAAATAGTTTAATTTGTCCTGTACACCAACCGTGAGCCCAGATCAAATATAAATAGCAATTTCATTTCTGATTTTGTTTCATATGCCCAGTATTTTGCTCTCTATGAATTCTGTTAGCATCAGAACAAAACTTAAACAAGCGACAAAAAGGTATTTTGACACACACACACACACACGCACACACACTAGTACTATTGGCCTGGTGGTAACTGGGGATTGCTGTGGACGGTCCACCTGGTCCAAGACTAATTGCATTTGAAGACAAAACCAGTTGATCCCAATCCTTGTATAACTAACTAGATTAACAAAGTTCATTGAGACAAGGAGGCAGGTATGCAACAAACCTGTAGATCTTGTATTCTCTTCAAAATCCTGTGTTCCTCGATAACACTCCTAACAAGTTCTTCATGCTCCTCTTTGGAATGGAATCTCATAAACACTTTATAACGCTGACAAATTTCCTTCTCTTCAGCTGAGACGTTCTTCTCAAATGGATCAGGATAAAGTAAATTCCTTTCCAGAATAAAATCCTTTCTCCTCTTTCTTTCATCAAGCCTGTGAAAATTCCAGATTTTTATGAATCAGGGGAAAGAAGAATAAAATAAATACGAAAATGTGAATGTCATCATAGGCAATATATCTTACACCATGGAGGCATGTAGTATAAATGATCAGTGTCACAAACAGAGTCATCAAAGGATCCAACGGGAAATTAATATTGAACAACTGGAAGTGTGCAAAGCAGTTGCAGCTACATCAATTGACAAACAGATATACATTATTCTTGAGCATTTCCTCATGAAAACTGTTGGCAGGCCAACTGGTATATTAAGAAAGCAAGCCATATCTAATGGGTTTGGTCACACAGCTCCTTCCTAGACTCAATTACATATGAAATAACTTTATTCCATATGGGTTGTCTATAGGTCCCCAGGCCAAGTGGTGCATTTGCAATATCTTGGTTTCTTCCATACAACATGTTTGTTCAAGCGGTTGGGTCTAACAATTCCAAGGAGAAAAGTCAATAAAATACCTCTTCGAGTAAATACGCAACACCCGCAGCTTTAGTTCATGCTCAGCATCAGTATCTGTATCCTTAAATTCCATATCTGCGAGTAACTGTTCCGCATCATTATCATATTCAATCTCAAACTCTTGCCTCTTGAAATTGTAGCTAGTCAACTCAGTCATATGAGGCCCCTCATCCACTGATGTCCTAGGTTTTTTCTCTCCAACACTCCTGTCTGCATGAGAATCTACAAATAACATTGTGCAAGAAAAGATATCATGCATTCATTTTCTAAAAATGCCAAAAGTTTGGATAGTTTCTGCAACAAGCTACATGTACGCATTGTTTCCTGTTTTGTTTCAGGTAATCACAATGAAATTGTCAATTGTGAGTCACAAACATATGTTTCAGAAGTACAGACTATCAATTAACCTTTGAGTTTTCTGGAAAACAAGCATATATGTTAAATGAAATAGAAATTGTAGGAGAATATTAACTTCTTACTTCAACTAAAGATGGAGAAACTTGAGCAAGGTGGATATAAATCGGAAATAAGATCCATTATCATCTAGTCCCCCCATGGATGCCAGTTCCACATACACAAGAAGAATTCTGCCTAGTCTAATGCAAATTTAAATTGGTGATCTCCAAATAAATGACAACTATAATGGATTCCAGTAGAAAGAAGAACATGCAATAGAATAAGAAATGCTACCTTCTACCTTGATGCAATCATTACCATCCTTGATCTGGGATGCCAGTTTAACCGCACTAGTGGTGGTGTCACCACTACCCGCACCAACACCAGTACTTGTGTCTGATTTTAAGGTGGATCTCTTAATAACACATTGGATAAGAATGTGACTTCATTTCATACCAAATCAAAGAGGCAGTCTGACAAGTCACTGTCTATACCTGAAGCTAAGCTAGATGAGGATCGCCCTGTTATGCCTTCCTTCCGTTGATCTTCAATCCTATCCAAGGATGCCAAAAAATAAATTGACAGAAAACCACAAAGCTACTTGAGAAGACAGAAGGCACAGAATGATAACTCAGATTTACTTGACTTTGGTGGATAATGGAGGCTCTTCCTTTACAGCAAGGTCCCCATGGGTAGCAAATCCTGAGACAACAGGCAGTAGAAAAAAAAGAAAAAACCTTCAGTCTCAGATGACATGCAGAAACAGAGAAAAGATGGCTACTGGCCTTTCTTAAGAATCTAATGTTCTCACCAAGACACATGGACACCTCTAAGAAGATGCCTTGTCTCCGTTGGTGACAATCAAGACTGCTGACCAACTCTCAAGAACAAAGTGCAAATAAGATTTAAGAAAACAGCTTAGAAGCTGCATTTAGATTGCATGATTTGCTATTTTTACTTGTTTGCATGGCATGTCAGTGAATTCCTTATTGCCCATGTACAATTTTATTTTGAGGATGCTCCAATGTTAACTACTTATTGCCTTAATTTATATTGTACTTTTCCATTCCCAAGTCCTCTAATGTCAAGTGTGACTGCAATCAATATTTGAGGAGGTTCCTATTCGGACTTTGAAATTCTTTATAGCCCTTACTCTGCTACCTCTTAGAACTTGGTTTTGAGCTCCATAGCTGATGGTATTCAATCAGCCTTGCTAATTTTGCATAAATCAGTCCAATCTGGTTATACATAGCTACAATCTTGATCCAAGTGTTATTCAGGTCCATTTGGAAAATTGTAGTTTTTGGATCTTCTAACAGAGTCTGTTGGACAACTATGCGTGTAAGTTAGTTAAGTTACAAAACTTAAGCATGTTAAAAAAATAAAATAAACCGTAACAACTATAAGAATAAGAAAGAAACAGGAAATGACTTATTGATTGGCCAACAAAAGATGGCCCACAAAAGTATGCAAAAGAAATAAATAATTTGTTTCACAAAAAAATGGCCAGAATTGAACAATAATCTGTTTCACAGCAAATTTATTTCATTGTCCAACACCCTATTTAACATTCTATGACAAATAAATAAATAAATAAAATCTAAGACAGCACACACTCCAGAATAGAGCTAAAACAGAGAATTAAATCATTTGAAAGCTGACCTTTCTTAACTTCACTTTGCTCCTTGGCCATAGCAAGAAGTTCTTCCCTATTCTTTCCCATAACATGAGACATGTCCTGGGAGGGTATGGCATAAGAATTTACAATCAGATTTGTAAGTCTCCACTTGAAGCTGCTAAAGAAAAGAGATAAAATGGGATAACCACAGACATACCGGCAGAGGAAAGCATGGTGAGTTCATATATATAGCATTATAGTGCTCAATACATTGTGTTTTGCTTTTTGTACCAACATGCTCTGCAACTTCAGCCCAGTTCCCCAATCCGTACATTTCAATTCCCTGTAGAATTTTGTAAAAAAAGTTTTAGGAAAATAAGCCAAACTTATCCACATCCAATGTAAAACCAAAATAACAGAGAATAACATGAGAAAAATGAAGATTAAGTTCACAATAATTATCCATGTCCAATTACAAATAGAAAATAGCCAAAAATATCATTTAACAATTCCAAGCTTAATAGTACTAAGTGTACTAATCTACAGACAAATATATACATATGAATACCTCTAGGAGTAATATCTCTTCATCTGCATTCCAGTCGGGACATATTAGTGGAAATGACAAATTATCCTGTAAGAATCAAACACTTGAATAATACAAGGAATATTTGTCCTGATAGATGTTATCACAGAATTACTAAGGCTAATTGGATTTCATGTCAATCCTCAAAAGCCTCACCCACAGACATAACAAAATGGAAAAAAATTTCAATATAATGCAAGTGAAGGACTAATGACAGCAAGAATGCCAAGAAGATAACTTCATATAAACCAGTTTCTACTCCACACTAAATCTTATTTTCAAATTAAGGAAGAAACATCAAATCAGAATATTATGAGAAAAATGAAAATTAAGTGAACAAAAGAACACACATGAATAGGTAGTAGGCAGAGGAATGTGCTTTGTGTTCGTTCTTCTGGAAACAGACAAAAATACAAAATGAAAAAAATTGTCAATACATAATGATTCTAGATGGATAATCTAGATGTCGCATTCATATTCATTTTAAATGCAAGCAAGCATACATGATCAACAACAGACACCATTTTCCAACAAAATAAATGTCCTTTCAACAGCTTTAACAGGAAACAGTGATTCTTGGCTTCACTCTGAGGCGTGTGCCACCATTTTCCTCAATGGAACCCCAGTCTTGTTCTGCTTGACCATGGCTTGACATCAACACCATCCAAAAGCCCATATTGCAACCAACTAGTAGAAATCAGTTCAACTGCGTGCGACAATCTCCCTCTCAAAAAGTCCCTCTTCTCATCTTTTTAAAATGGAGCCTTTAGCTAATCATGGACTTATAATTTTGTAAAAATATTGTCTACAATTAGCATTAATCAATGTTAAACATCAATATTTCAGCTCTAGATATGACTTAAAATCACATTAAAAGGAAAATTAATTTTAGAGACAATTATTCATTCCAACAAAAATGAAAAATTCAAAAAAGGTGTGAACATCAAAATTACCCACTTCAGGATAAAAGGAAAATTTAGATTGTGAAGATGACCAGTAACATTGGAAATGAAAGAATGAATGAAAGCAAATAACCTCCCTTACATCAAGCATCCATTTAGATGAATTTGTAGCATATCTAGTGCATAATTATTTAGAAAGAAGTTGAGGAGGGGAGAATAAAACAAACACATACAGAGTGAAAAATCCAGGTTATTAATATCAAAGCTAAAGAATATGACACTAAAAAGCACAGAATAGTCTGTGCAAAAAGCGAAGTAGCAGTAAATACAGGCACTAACCATAACCCTATATGGATGATTGCATTTGTGAGGGGTCACCTCAGCTCCAACAGAAAAGCACTCCACACAAAGGTCAAAATCAGGACAAGGTACACACTTAAAGCGGATCTTTCCTGAGATATCTTTGTTGCAATAGTTACAGTGGTACAAGGCCTTCTTCCCGTCAGTTAATCCTTGACCTAAAACAACAGAAACCATGAGTTTTCATAGTGTTTTACATATATGCAAAAAGACAACTAATTATTGACCAAAAAGTTTAAAGGTGACATTTAAATTATATAGGGAGAACTACAACTAAGAATTAAGCAACAAGGCTTTAGAATACCTTCCCCGCCAGCACAAGAGAGGGGATGGCGGTGGCAACTTTTTAGCAACCTAATGATTATCATAATCCCAACAGAAAGTCACCCATGTTATATTCCCATGGAATTACATATCTAGTTACTATGAGTAGGATATACATTCAATGACTTTCTTTGAACCCTCACAAAGTGGGCAGACTTGTGTGATAAGGATTATGTTATTTATCTATTTATAGTAGGTCATGTATGAATCTTCTTCCTCCATTTTTATAATAGAGGAGGTCATTTTCAGCATAAGCTTGAATGCTTCATGAGGATTCATCAATTAGAAGCAGAACCCTGGCCTCTTTTTCCCCTCATTGAATGCCGCCCGCCCACTTAGGTCTACGAAACTATTGTTTGCAAATTCTTTCATTTAACCAATGAGAGTTATGCAACAAATGCTGATAAAAAATTAAGAAATTGTTTTAAAAAATGAATTTAAGATATCAGTCCAACATTTTGTTAAACAAGAAAATAGGGGTGTTTATTCTCATCATTGGGCTCAAATACTCCTTTCTTGTCACAGATGAACCACAAAATTCACTCAAGCAAACAAGGCTTGATGCAAAAGATGCTATTCTTTCTTTTTATTATTTTGATGCTTGGATTGGACATGTTGACTCATAAAAGTTATTCAAAATTGGAACCTGATAAAAAATTTTGAGCAAGGAACAAATGATGGAATGATAATTCACCTTTCACTAGGCAGCTAATTTGCCATGAAAAACAATTTGTGAAGGCTCTTTCCATTTGTTTTGTGCACAGAACAGTAGAGGGAAAAACTTAATCTTATGACTGATAGACATGATACCTGTAGTAACCGGTTCTAGGTTCTCTGCATTTGATGCATTCCTCTTTCTCTTGGATCGGCTGAATATTACAAGAAAAGGAAAAAAAAAAGAAAGAAAGTCTCATAATGAACTACCAGAAGAGACAAATATCAATATAAGAAGAGTGATGAAAAATCAACAACAGAAACTTTTTTCTTTTCTTTCACAATGCACCAAAATAAGGTCCTATCCTATCCCAGGTAAATGCAAGACGATAAAAGAGGTTATTTGAATGAAAAATTAACATTTTAATATAACCAAAAAAAAGTCTGTTATAGATTTTTTACATATATTGGCAAAGCCACCAGAAAAGAGTAGTAATTGGTAATTTATAAGCACAAGCCACATAAGCTACATAAAGAATGTTAACCAGTGAGATCAATCATGATTCTAGAAAGAATCAATAAAATGAAGAGCTAATGCTATGGAAAAGTACAATGTAGAAAAGTTGAGGATCATCACACCTAACAAATGAATAAGCATTTAAACAAAAATACGGTAGAGAAGTCAATAGTAAAACAATGGAATAGAAGAGAAGGACTTGAATATATATATATATATATATTAATTTCTCTATTTATTTGCTCATTTATTTTTCAATTTGGGCACATCTGACAAGTACTTCAAACAAAACAAACTAACAAATTATGTACTCTGTCACTTAAACCGCTGCAAACATTGCTTCAAATGAGAAAAGTCGTGCATAAAATTCCCCAATACATCAAAGGTGATTATCTATTTAAGTTTGCCAACCATAGTAAGCAATTAAGGCAAACACCTTTACAGCACGAGACAACTAGAGCAAATTGAAATTTGCTCGCCCACCGCATTTGCAGCCAAAAATATATATAAAAGACCAAGCAAAAAAAAAAACCTAAGATCGCTGCAACCCCAATGGAGAAGTTGATTTGGAATAAAAAACTTCAAAATTACAAGCGGGAGTATAAACCGGCAAACACAGAGAGGCGCAACAAGAAGGAAAGAATTTGTACAGACCTTTGGCTGGGATCATCATCGGCGGAGTGGGCAACAGCGCGGGATCGACCCATTTTGGGGTTCTGAATTAGTCTGATTAGGGCTGGGACGGAAACAACCCTAGGAGCTGAATAGCGACGGCTAACGGTAAATAATTCTAGCTAGTCTATACGTGTGAACTCACAAAGAGAAGAGGAAATGCCAGCATGTCGTTCTCTTCTCTTGAGCAGGTGAACCGTGAACCAATTCGCTCTGCGAACGTGCCTGCGAGTCGGTCGGAGATCACAAACGGCGAAAACTGAAAAGTGGCAGCGCCGGAACGAAACTAACCCCCAATATTTATATAATTACAATAATACCCCTCTAATATATGTAGCGATGGGTTTTCCTAAAATCTCTTCGAGGTTCCAGCCCTGTAGTTTCAAGCTACTTTTACCCTTGTCCGTCTCTCTCGTCGCTCTCTCTTCGACTCTGCCCGTCGCTGTTCCCCTTTGTGCTTCTTTCCTCTCTTGTTGCCCACAAAATTATAGTGGGTAGTTCTGCTTCATTTTTTCGGAGTCACCGTGTTGCAAATCTTCGAGTTGTACAGTTGGTATTACAGCTGCCATTCAGGCCAAGTGAAGACTCCGTTCTCAACGCTCCGCCGCTGCTGCCTCCGGCCGAATTGAAGCCCGACCTGGGGATTTTTTGTTTGCACCTCAGAAGCTCAAAACTACTGGTAATAATTATCACTTTTCCGACCATTAGCTGGGGACTGTTTGTTTTTCATTCTTGCCACTGATTGAAGATGCTGCTGATCATGTAATATAAACTTTCAAGTCCTCCCTCTCTCTTTATGGACATCATAGAAAATAGGTTAAATTTATCATTTATTGTGGCGTGCTTGTGCAAGGTTGCAACTACCGATTTTTCAAGGATTGTGAGACTATGCTCTTTCCAGAGTAATATTAATGTTTCTCTTAATTGTTTGATAGAGTAGCATTGGTTTATGGGTTTTGGTCTGGCAGGTTCTTACTAGGACATTGTTGTGGTTTTCAGTTCTAATTATCTATTTGGTTTCTGTTTTTATTTTTGGTTTGGACATTGGTTTTGGTTTTCCTAAGTATCCATGCTCGGCCCCCTCCTCTGACATCCCAATTCCTGTTGAGGATGGGAATTTTACTCCCGCCCTCCCCATATCTGCCCCACAGGCATCCCTATTTCTTTCTTTCTTTATTTAAAAACTAGTACCTTTTTGATTTCTTAGTTTGATTAATGGTATTTCCTTTAAATCAAAAAAGCTATTGCTTACTTACAAATAGATACTGTTTAATCTTACTTGGTGGAAATCATTGTTTCTGTAAAATTAAGTAATAATTTTTTATGTTTTGTATGTTTCAACAGTTGCAAGTTGGGGATATATAAGAGATTTCAAACTTTCAAAAGTTAAAGAAACATGACTATCTGATAGTTTGCCATAATATTTATGGCTATTTATATTCAATTCACGCTTTTAAAAGTACATAAATAAATGTCATAGCGGAGTGAATTTTTTTTTCCTTTTGTAAATTATAGGGAAATAATTTACAATTTTTGAAGGATCATGAAGAAGAAGCAAGAAGTTTAATGATCTCAAAGCCCAAAATTTAAGGGGAAAAAAGAATAAAATTTTAAAGCATATTTTTATATTTTGATTGTTGTTTGAATATTTTAAATAGGTAAAATATTTTATCACCTTCTTCTTATCCCATATTGGAAGTTCAAGTATTTTATTCTTGCAATCTGATTGTTCAATACATGTTAGTTACCCACCCTTGTTTTTCTGTGTTTCTTTTATCAACTTTTGCAACATCCTATGTGCTGTACTCATGGTTTTCTTTGTCGTTTGTTTCATGCCTTAGTAGGAATGGTGGGACTCTCTCTTGGAGAAAAGCTTTTCATACAAGGTGGCATCGCTCAAGGCCTTCGTACTGATGGAAGGAAACGGTTAACTTATCGTTCCATATCTGTCGAAACTGGAGTTATTGAACAGGTTACTTTTGTGACGAATATGTTAATTTATCACTTTCCTTTGCCTTAGTTCAGCTGGCTTTCCTAGCTGAATGGAGATTTTTTTTTTTTTTAAATTTCTCTTGTGTAATAGCTGCTTATTATGGTTCTTTACAGGTCAATGGATCAGCAAGAGTGAAGATGGGTGCAACAGATGTTGTTGCTAGTGTCAAGGTGAATAACAGTCCTTATGTGGGTTGCTTTTATTTCACATCCTCACACAATTTCATTTACCAAACTTGTCAAGGTGGCAACTCCCCCACTCTCTGGAATTTTTTGTAGGTCTCTGTATTGGAGATTCTCTCTGTTTCTCGGCTTCCAGAAATTTCAATTACCACTCAAGTAAAAATGACCAGATTCTGGACAGACAATGTGGTTGCAAAGCTATGGCTTTGGCACTTACTCTTTCCTTCAGCATCCACCAACATAGAGTAGGTGCTAGGTTGGTTTCTGTTAAACAACAGGAACAGTAATTTAAACATAACCCTAGCACAATATTTATGAGAAAAAATCCTGTGCTGTCCAAGAAGTAAAATGGCTTAAATATCCTTACTTAAGTAATTCAAACAAAAATTAAATAAAACCCAGAAATCCCTAATAAGCAAAATGACCTAAGTACCCTTACTTAAATAATTTAGATTGAAATTAAATAAAACCCTGACCAACACTTTATAAGACAATTAATAAAGGGAAAACAACTCTAAAACAAAAGAAATAACTTAAACTAAACACCAAAACAATTTCTAGGCTCTTGCAAACTCCCAAGTAAGACTTCCACCCAACTTATGCCAAATCAAAGGTTGGCTTTGGAAGAGTTTGTTCCTTTTCTTTTATAAATCTTAATAGGTTGCTGCCAATTATCTCTATCATTTCTCTTTGGCTTGAAAAAGCTTGACTCTAGCAAGTTAAATACATGAATTCTCTTGTAGAAATCAGGATTGAGTTTGTGGAAATCAGCCTTTGAAATCCATATACAATCATATGGTGGATGACCCTTCCATCTGATGAGGAACTTTTGGTATCCTCCACTGCATGTTGAAACCAATTGGTGATCAACATCTTCAATCTGTTCCTTTAAGTGTGCTGTTAGTGCAGGCTTTGTTGTAGGAGAAGCAACACTAGAATCATCTTGATGACCTCTATATGCAGTCAATTTTTCAGCATTGAGAGTGTTGCTAATGCTGACATCGTCTAGTAATTGAAGGACATAAGCATTGGAGCTTATTTTCTTGAGAATCTTGTAAGAACCAGCCCTTCTGGAATGAAGTTTCTTATAGGAACCTCTAGGGAACCTCTCAGGACAAATATGAACCATACCCATATCTCTCTCTTGAAAATCAGCAAAGCGCTGTTGCAAATCTACATGGGACTTGTATTTCTTGTTACTGATTGCAATCTTTCTTCTAAGATCATCATGTATGTCCAGGATATGCTTAGAAAAAAATTCAGCTTTAATACTAGGACGAGTTTCAAGAGGTAAAGATACTAAATCAATTGGTTGTCAAGGCTTCAAACCCGTCCCCACTTCGAAAGGACTAGGTCTAGTGGTTCTATTGACTGAACTATTGCATGCAAATTCAGCAGTATGATGCATGCTCACCAACTAGACATTGTAAAAGATTTCACAAATTGTGGTTAATTGCTTCATTTTGTCCATCTAATTGTGGATAAAAGGGCAATGAAAACTTCAATGTAATTTTTAACATCTTCCATAAACTTCGCCAAATGTGGCTCATGAACTTCACATCTTTGTCCAAAACTATTGTTAAGGGCAGCCCATGTAGTGGAACAACGTTTTTGAAGAAAACCTTTGCAATATGAACTACATCGGAAGTCTTAGAACAAGCTATAAAAGTGTGCCATCTTAGAGAACCTGTCAACCACTACAAAAATAGAATCATGGCCCCTGGTTGTTTTAGGCAATCCAAGGATGAAATCCATGCTTAGGTCTTGCCAAGGCTCATAAGGTATGTGTAGGGGTGTGTAAAGAATAGTATTCTTCTTGGTTCCCTTAGCTAGTTGCCATACTTGAGAATGAGATATAATTTTTAGGCTCTTGCAAGCTCCCAAGTAAAATTTTTAGAGGTTTAGGGCTGATGGGCAATGCTGTGGGAACAGTAACTTGCAAAGAAATTAGGAAAAATAAAGATAAAGAATAAGAAGAAAATCTAGAGATCACCGCTAAAAACCTTTAGGAGGTGCCTAAAGTTGGATTGCATCACACAATCTCAAAAAACTTAAAGAAACCTTGAAACTTTTATTAATCAATGTTTGCCCTTAAACATAACCCTAGCACAGTATTTATACGAGAAAATCCTGTGCTGCTTTAATAAGTAAAATGACCTAAGTATCTTTACTTAAGTAATTTAAGCAAAAATTAAATAAAACCCAAAAATCCCTAATGAGCAAAGTGACCTAAATACTCTTACTTAAATAATTTAGATAGAAATTAGATAAAACCTTGACCAACACTTCTTAAGACAATTAATAAAGGGAAAACAACTCTAAAACAAAAGCAATAACTTAAACTAAACACCTAAAACAATTTTTAGGTTCTTGCAAGCTCCCAAGCAGCATTTCCGTGCTCCAACTCATGCCAAATCATAGCTTGACCTTTGGAGAGTTTGTTCCTTCTCCTTTATAAATCTTAATAGGTTGCTGCTATTTATCTCTATCACAAATATTCTGTTTCAATGTAAGCATTTTATACCCGATGTTGTCATTATATTTGTGAGTTTGCCGAGCAGGCATTTTATTCAGTTAGGTTACTCTTAATGTTCAATAATACTCCTTTAATACCTTATGCAAGATTAGGATTGAGCTTTTTGTTTTATTGCCTAGTAATTCACTAAGTTGCAGGCTGAACTTGGAAGACCAAGCTCATCACAACCTGACAAGGGCAAGGTTGCCATAAATGTTGACTGCAGTCCCACAGCAGCACCAGTGTTTGAGGTTGGTCGATCTGTCTGACTCCCTCACTTTCTCAGTCTCAGTCTTAGTCTTGGTCTCGGTCTCGGTCTTGGTATCTGTCTTTGTCTCTGTCTGTCTTTTTCTCTGTCTATCTATCTATGTTGTTTTTCTTCTTTCTGATGACAGTAGTTGCCTTCGGGTCATATGATTCATTGTGTTGGTGTGATCACGTAATGGAAGCTGTAATTGGGCTTTGTGCTAGTAATCCTAAAGATAAGAATTTGTGTAAAATTTGAAAGAATCACATACTTTGTATCTTCTCTTGTTAGGAGAGATGGTATAATCAATAACATGTTGACATTTTTTCAATGTAGGAATAAAGTACATATTAGCAGCATATACTTTGTATATTTCTGCACCATCTTCTTAGCGAATTGCTAAATACAAAAGGAAACATACGTCTGAGTTTCCTGAAAATATTTTGAGTGTGCCCAGAGCAGAAATGGGGACTAATAAGAAAATAATTTTAGACTTCTTGGAAGTTTAACTGAAAAAACAGAACTAATGACAATAAATTATTGATTCTGTTTACTTGAACATGGATGTTATCATTGTTAGATGGCCTTAGACTTTCTTCCTTTTTAATATCCATTTCTTAGATTGCTTCCTAAGTTCTTTGGAATTTTCTTTTGTGACTAAAGTAAGTGCAGCTTGTTCTTATTGTTGGGTTTTTCACAATCTTTATTAGTTGGGAATCTAAATGATTAATAATTTGTGCTTATTCTGCTCAGGGCAGGGGAGGAGAGGAATTGTCAGCAGAACTCTCAGGAGCCCTTCAAAGATGTCTCTTGGGTGGCAAAAGTGGTGCAGGTTCAACTATTAATAAACCTTGAATGTGGCCTGAAGTTTCACTCTTCACATGCTTCAAAATTCATTCAACTTACTGTTGGCCCTCATCTATATTTGTATCTGGTTGCTGCTCCATGCATATTGGTAACCTGGTGATTTTAATGTTTGTTGTATGTTAGGAGCTGGAATTGATCTTGCATCTCTCTCAATTGCGGATGGAAAGATCTGTTGGGATCTCTATATTGATTGCCTTGTGGTCAGTGCTGATGGGAATCTTTTAGATGCCTTAGCTGCTGCTATCAAGGTATTTGAGCTGCATATTTCATCATTTAATTTATTTTATATATTTGATTTTTCAAATGGAATAGTAGGTTGAGGATGACGGATATGTTGGTGAATTTTTGTGCAGTATGGTAAGAGAAGCAAGAACTTATAAAGAAAGCCTTTTGGGCTAAATTAGCAAAATAAGGGAAGTGTGATTGAATTTTATGTTGAAATTCTATTTTCTGTATATGAAAGAATTAATGATATAATGCTCATCATACGGAGCAGTATTCAAGAACATGTTAAAAACCAATATATCAGAACTCAGCTAACTTTTGCTTAGCAGAAGTGCTGGATTTGAGGATACATGAAATGGAATTTTTGGTAGTTCGTAATTCTACATTTCTTGGTTCCTTTATAGCTGTATTAGATTCTCAAGTTGTGTGCTTTAGGAAAAGGTTTGGACTTGAGGGCTTGAAATCTAAATCTGACATCTTTGTATTGCTTTCTTTAGCACATAAATATGTCATTTCTCTGTCTATGTCATGTATAAGTTGACTGATTATTCAGAAGATGTAAGTGAAAATAAACAGATGGCAATGTTCCCTTTTCCATTATAACTAGTTTTTATATGTATATTCCCCATCAGCTGTAAAAATAATTTTTATAGAATTGTTATTGTACTCCTAGGCTGCTTTGAGCAATACATTAATCAATAAAGTTGAGATTGCTGCCTATACCTCTTCTGATGAACAACCAGAGGTCGATCTCAGTGATGAGGAATTTTTAAAATTTGACACATCAGCAGTCCCTGTCATAGTTACATTAACAAAGGTAAGACCTTTTGTAGCTTTTCTTTTTTTCTTTTTTTTTTTAAATTTTTTTGTTCCACCAAACTTCTCTCTGCCCCCCTCCCCCTTCCCCCTCTTTTTTTGCTTAAATTTGGGCTACATTCTGCATTTACTTTTTGTAGGTGGGAAAACACTATATTGTAGATGCCACATCAGAAGAAGAATCACAAATGAGCTCAGCTGTCTCTGTTTCTGTGAATAGGAAAGGACATATATGTGGACTGATTAAACGAGGGGGCACAGGCCTAGATCCAAGTGTCATCCTAGACATGATATCTGTGGCTAAACATGTAAGTGAACAGCTGTTTGACAAGTTGGATTCTGAGATATCTGCAGCTGAAGCTTATGAAAGGGAATAGTAGTAACATGATTAGCTTTTGCAGTATTTTCACCTTCAGTTAAAAGATTATTTTGTTCCACAGAAATATTGGCTTTTCATCATCTTAACCTACAGAATAGGGGGAGTGTAAGCCCGGTATTGAGTACTCTGTACTATTAGCTGTGCTTTTAACCCACATTTGTGTAAAAGCAATCTGTATTATGCCGAATATTCTGTATCATTGTCTTACGGTGTTTAGACAATTCTACAAGCTCATTAGTTTACAAGTCATCCACAGTTTCTGATCTTTATCAGATAGTTTCCCTGGAAGAGAGAGAAATCAGTCGAGCTTCGTTTGACTATACAGTTTCTATGATATGAGGAATTATGTTGGCTTTGACATTTGTATATCTATTATAAAAGCGGGTGGATTTTGGAGGAACAGGAAGTGATCCTTGTAGCCTGCTTTGAACTAAAGTTCCAGGTACAGGTAGGCTAGATTTTGCCATGGAATTACAGTGGGATGCTTTTCAATTTCTGTAAGAAGGTTGTCATCAGCCACAAACATTGTCATAGTTCCTGTACTTGAGTTCCACGAGCAATTAGGTATCAGCCCCTGAATTTGGTTGTGAGAAAGCTCTAGAATTGCCAACTCATCTTGGAACTCCAAAACTCAGGGAACTTCTTCAAATTGCACTCTTCTAAAAGAAGAAATTTAATCTTTGGCAAAGTAACATTATTAATAATCTTCTTAGAGCACAGTTTGTTTGTTATATGATCAGCCAAACCAAATCAAATATTGAAGCTTGAGAAAACCGCTTAACCCTACTTTAACTAAGATCAAGGTATTCAAGATGCTTGAGTGCATAGAATGAGCTAGGAATTGGGCCACGCACTTGGTTGCTCGAAAGATCAAGAAAATTCAATTTGGTGAGATTCTAAAGCCAGGATGGGAATTTGTTAACTAACTGGTTGCTATGGAGGTTCAAATGAGAAAGTGTAGTCAAATTCAAAAGAAACATTGGTATCTCACCTTGTAAATTGCAATGAGCAAGATCCAAATAGGAAAGTTCAGGTAGCTGATCAAGTGCTGGTGGCATTGGACCTGTTATAAAATTACCATAAAGAAGTGATAAATAAGTTAGACGTGTTGACGAAGAACGAAGGTATATTACCAAAAATATCATTCATTGAAAGGTCCAAATATGTGAGCTCGTGTCCCTGGAAATATTTTGATTGGAAAGATTCCACCATCCATTTGCAGTAGTGCTTTCCTTCAGTTACTTGATTTGTCTAATAACAACTTAAAGTGCTAGACTTCCCTCCCTGTCTGGCAAATATTGCTGCTTCCTTGGTACTATTAAATCTACGTTTCAACAGTTTCTATGGAAATATGCATGAGATATTCAATATGTTTACTGATCTAAGGGTGATTGATTTAAGCCAAAATCAATTACGTGGAAAGATACCAAGATCAATGGCAAATTGTACAATGCTTGAGGTTGTAAATCTAGGCAATAATTACATAGATAACAATTTCCCTGTGTAGCTTGGATCTCTCCCTGAATTGCAAGTTCTTATTTTGCCAAGTAACAAGTTGCATGAAGACATTGAGAATCTTACCATTAGTCGTTGTTTTCAAAGTTACGAATCATTAACCTCTCCTACAATAGTTTCTCAAGTAACTTGCCATTAGAAAATTTCGTAAATGGGAGGCAATGAAAACGGTACGTAGGGATGGGTTACAAAATATGGTTGAGCAGCCAATTCTTCTTGGTTCTCAAATATCATTACTCAAAATCAAATTTCATTTTCCCTATGAATGGTTTGTCAGTTATGTTTATCCGACAACAATAGTAAGAAAAAGGATGCAATGGAATTATGAGAGGATTGTACGGGTCTTTGTAGCCATGGACCTGTCTAGCAACACATTCAGAGGGGAGAAACCAGTGTTTCTTGGAAATCTCCAGGAGTTTCAATTGCTTAACTTGTCCAATAATGAACTTGATGGTCAAATCCCTTAATCTCTGGGGAATCTAATGCAGCTGGAATCATTAGACCTATCTCAAGACTTGCTTTAAGAAGAGATCCCTCTATACCTTACTGGTTGTTTTCAATGTTCCACCACAATCTTACTGGACGTATACTTCAAGGTCCTCAATTTGATAATTTTGATAACAGTTCGTATGAAGGGAATCCGAGATTGTGTGGAAAACACTTGTAAAAGCCATGCGGAAGTTTAGAGGCATCTCCACCTCCACCTCCACCCGTGGAACAAGACACAGACCCAAAATTCCCTGTCATAATTTTGGGATACCGAAGTGGAGTAATTATTGGATTTATCCTTGGAGCAATTCTGATGATAAAGAATTACAGTAGGTTTGTGACGGCTTTTGGAGGCAACGAGAGAAAAGAAAGTATAAGGAGCAAAGACGCCGAACTTCCATAATTTCCTAGATACCGTAAGTTTTCCTGGAGCAAAGATTCGTCAACACTTGGGTGTGGTGGCATTTGAGATGCTTGCATAGGATAAAGTCTGTCTATTGTGCGGTTTCCCGTTCTCCTCTTGGAACGTATTTATTATCTATTGTTTTAAGATGTTTTTTCATGTAAAATATATCTAGAATTGTGTGTAAATGGTTTGAGAAATTATAAGTTGGTTTAAGTTTTTGTTTGTACTTTTTTTTTCATAAAATAAAAAATAAAAAACCCAAAAAGGAAAAAAAAATACGGTTTTTAATAATTTTTCTTATTTTCCCACATTTTTCATAATGAAGCAAATGAAAAGTGAAATTGACATGCAAAATTTTAAAAAAAAAATAACTTTTGAGGTATAACCAAACAGTCAATGTGCGTCTTAAATTCTTAAATTGATTATGTTGGTAGAAGATAGAGTCAAAAAAAAAAAAAAAGGAGCTTTGTCTTGTGCCTTTTGAGTTTTGGGCTCTATGAAATACGGGAGGACTAGTGGGAGTTTAGAATAGGAGATGGGGCAAACTTGTGGCCTATTTCTAGATGGATTTAGTATGCGTATCTTTAAAGTAGAACAAAAGCGTTGAAGGAGACCAAACAAGCGGCCATGCTATGACTTCTGACATACATTATTATCAACCCTTTTCTGTTTTACCTTGCTCAATGTTGCGTGCTTAGAACGTCTAATTGGCAAGTGTACCAGTCGTTCAAGTAATAAAGTGTGTGTGAGTAGAGTGTCGATCTTACGAGGATTGATTTTGGTTGATTTGCAAACTTTGACCTAACTTAAGCGTTAATTGAGAGAAAAGTGAGGTTGCAAAAATTTAATAAAAATAGAAAGTAAAATTTCTATTAGCGAGGAAAATTAAGTGATTATACAAGAGAAAGATCTAGGTGAAAAATATGTGAGAGACAATGTTGGAGAAAATGATTTCACTAGTACCACCTTAATTTTGCTTGGTATTATGAATTAAAATGAAATCTAGGACTGCTAATAAAATTATGAGATGGCAAGATTTCTAAAAATATTAACCTTCCTACCGCACCGGCTAATCTATTTTGAAAGTGAATAATTTCGTCGGTCTCTACCGAGCTCTACCTAATTTACTCAATTCCAAAATGCGTTAAGAGTAGTGAAATCTCTTTCGGTTAAGCATCCTACCGGACTATCTAAACAGGCCACATAATAGAATTTTAAGTATTCTACTGAACTACCAACTTCCATTATGTTAAACAATGCTTGGACTTTTCTTTCAAATTACAACTTGGCTTGAAATCAATTAATGCTACCTAACAACTCCTACCGGACGATAACAAGATTGTGAAAATCGATTACAAGTTAAGTAGCATTAAGATTAGCATTACTCAATCTCATAAATTCACTTTTTCTGCAATAAAAAAAAAAAAAACAGCTTTCAAGAAATCTGAAAATTTTGCTTAATCCTTCATAATGTTCCAAACCAAGCTAAAAATCAAATTATCATGTAAACACTCTCAAGCTCACAATCTGAAAATTATAATTGCAGAACCCTAAAATCAACAATTTCAAATCATATTATCAAACAAAATCAGGTTGTACAACAACATCATTTTCTCAACTAAGATAACTACTCCATAAAATTATTCAACAATTTAACAATAAGATAAATTTTCAGCAAGAGTTCATACATGATATCAAAAACAAAACAAAACAAAAATTTGTTGAAAATAATAACAAGATTAGGGAGAAGAACTCAATCTAGAAGACGAAGAATTTGAAGATTTTGTAGTGCTTTTGGAGGTTGCTTCTGCTGAAGTTTGGTTGCAGAATTTTCTGGTGTTGCTCTTCCTCTCCAATGGTTGCACTTGATCTTCTCCTTCCAATTTCCAGATTACTCAGAGTTTCTCCCTTGTTCTCTCACTCTTTCTCTCTTGTTCTCTCTCTCTCTTCCTCCCAGAATTTTGTGCTCATTTCCTCCTTTTCAAACACTCTCACCCACCTCCATTCAAAGTCAAAGACAACACTCATTTTTTCAACAACAACCAGCTGTATATGATCTGTGTTGTTTTTCCACCGAAAATTTCTCTACAAGACAGCTCCAAAAGGTTCAAAATAATTGAAATGAAACACCAAGTTCAAGTAGTTCAAGTTTTGGGCATTGGGCATAGAGCTAGATTGTCCATTAGGGTCATGGGTATTTGGATTTGAATTTGCAAACTTTGCTGCTGCTGCTGAAACTGTAAGTTTGCTTGCTTCTTTCAAATGTTCCAACATCTTTCAGGCTGAATTGGAGTAAGACCCAAACATAAAAGTTGTAGAATTCTTCCTTATCTTTCTAACGCCTCTTGAATCAGCTCAATCAGAATTTTCTACCTCAAGTTATGAATTTTTTCCTTCCAACACGCTACTGCTGAAAAAACTGCAGAACTGTTCTGACTGTTACAGCTGTTTGCTAAATTTTGAACCTTTTCTATACCTAATTAGATTTTCTCCAAAACACAAAAGTTGTAGAGCTTTACCTGAGGTTTCCAAAAGATCTTGAATCATATTAATCTGAATTCTATAACTCAAGTTATGAATTTTTTTCTTCCAACATTCTACTGCTGAAATCTGCTGCTACTCTTACAAGCTTCCAACTTCTATTCCTTAAAATTTGAGGGTCTTATGTGCAGAACTGGATTGAGATCAAAGCATGAAAATTGTAGCTTTCTCTGTTATCTTTCCAATGCCTCAAGAATTACCTTAATTCAAAATTTGCAGCTTGAGTTATGAATTTGTTTTTACAATGACATCCAACTGAAAAACTGCTACTGTTGAACCTGACAAATTCCAAATTTATCTAAATGAGTAAAGTTAAAATTCTATGAAAAATTTGCTCCACAAAACTCATTTTTAATAAAACCCATTCAGTTCACCCAAATTGAAGATGAGTAAAGGATATAATGAATTTATGCACCAATTATCACATTTTAGCTAAAAATGATGGAAAATATTTGATAAATCCAAACAAGTTGAGCACATAATTATAATATAAATTGGATTTATCAACTATCCCTACACTTAAACTTTTGCTTGTCCTCAAGCAAAGAAAGACAAGATTAAACTTCAAAAACACATTCTTTACTCAAATTATCTAAGACATTGTGACACTCACAAAATATATATTTTTTTTTACGTCACTCAAAATTTCAAATGTGAGCTCATAGCCTAATTCAAGACATAAGCAAGCATCTCTGAATGATTTATACAATTGAGATGACATAATGAATACTAAAGCAATTAAAACTCAAGATACTTGCTTAATAGCTCCTATACACAAATCATAAATAAATGCATTCTCCAAAATCCATAGGATTTTTTAAGGTTGTAAAGGGGCTTATGAGTACTTAACTATTAACAAAGAAGGGATATAAATGTTTTACACAAAGAACTATAAACTTGAATACATAAAAAGAAGTAAGAATGGTTTACAGCAATTAATTTCATCTTAATAGAATGCATTTACAACATGATTCTTCATTTAGACAAGTAGGAGTATCCAACTTTTTTTTTCCTTTTTTTTCAGATTTTTTTTTCTTTTTTTTTTTTTTTTATATTTCCTGCTCTTTATATATATATATATATATATTTTATAGATACATGACTCTAAATGTTTTATCCCAAAGGTGACCCTTGTAACGAGCTTTCGACCAATGGCTCCTAATCCAGTTGGCTCAAGGCATTGGGTAATGAAGCTCCCATCGGATCTATTAGCTCGAGTTGACAACATGGCACAAACACACCACAAGTACGTATTCAGGCTTAAGCACATCAAGCACAGTTACTGATGACCTAAACATTGGTACTCAGAGCCTTATAATCTACTGCCTTTATAAACATTTCAGCAATCAAGATGTGATTACATTAAGTCTAAAACCTTTAATTTCAAAGTCTCATGGAATATTACCATTCTCACAACTAATTATGCATTAAGATCTCTAGCATAGGATAATAATGATATAATTAATGAAAAAAAAAATTTAATGATAGCCATCAATAGCTCAAAAGGCTAATAGGTAGTTAATGTAGCAATAAAACAACATAGACTATCATGCAAGGCTCAAATGGTGCTCAATAGGCAATATAAACAAATGAAGATAACTAAGCTCCATTAAGTCAAGAACATGCCTATTTCATCCTTTAAATTATGCATATATCATATAATTAGCTCAAGGAATACTTAAGTAAGTTCTTAAACTCAAGTAGCTAAGCTTCACCATGGCATCACAAATGCATAAATGACATCTAAAATGCTAAACCAATGCTCAATTTGGCCATTTTGCTTACAAGAAGTTCAGAGCCTTACAAATTTTCAAAGTTTTGCCATCCTTTCAATTTTTGAAGAATATTTTTTTTAGACTTTCTTAATTTTCTTCAAAATTCACACATTTTCCTCCAATTTCTTTAGAGAAGTTCAAAATTTTCAAAGTTTTCAAAATTTCAGATTTTACCCTCCCCTGAATTTGCCCCTTGGATTCTTGAGGGTACATTTTCTCTTCATCTCCATTGGCTCACTTCAAGCCCACACTTGAAAGCATAACACAATTAAAAGCACGAGGGGATGATATTTTATCAAACATTCTTAACAAAAATTATGTACCCTAATTAAGATAACCAAAGCAAAAGCGAAAATGAAAAGTAAAAATAAATGAGCAAAACAAAATAAAAATAAAACTACTCCATGATAGCTCATCCAACTCCTTCTGTATCAAATACTAAGCTAGTTGAATATTTTTGGATTGAAGAGATTGCTTTCAGCTCATAGATAGAGATGGTCCCAATTTTCTCAATTTTTGGAGGCTCAACAAAGTCTTTCAGTGCTTCCTCAATCTCATCCTCCCCTGAATCTTCACTTTCTTCTTGCACTAAATTATCGACCATTTCATCAAACAATTCAAAATAAATGTCAATTTCAGAGTAATAAGGGAAAGTAGTTAAAAGATTTTTTCCTTATTGGAGCATGCCAAATTTGCTGCAATTTGCTCTTGTTCTTTTGATACTGCATGTTTTTGTTCTTCCTCTTTTATTAGCTTGGCTAAACTTGCAATTCCCTTATGTTGGAGTTGTTGCCGCTGAGATTTGCTGAAACTAGCTGATTTTGTAAGTTGAAAATCTTTTGAAATTTCAGATTGAACCATGTTAGCACTGGGCTCTAATTCCATAGTGGATTCATCCCTTTCCTCTACTAGTTCTATCTGCAAATCTAAGTCTAAATTTTCAGTAACTTCTTTCTCTTCAAAATCTACAGCTTTCTTCTCATATCCTAAGTATGCAACCTGCACACAAAGTTCCTTAGTCTCTTGTGTCCCTTCTAAAATTTCAACGTCATTGCTCTTGAATTCCATGCTGGTTGGCTGCACTTCTTCAAAATGTTCTGCATTTTTCTCCTCTTTCTTTGCTAAATTTTCAGTAATATGCTCTTCCAACATTGCTGAATTTGCAGGAAGCTGAAAGGTCTCTTCCTCTACTATTCGTAGCTGAATTTGTTGATGGGAGTGCTCATATTGTTGGCCTTGATTGAGCCCTTGCTGAAACTGGGACTGCTCTTGTAGTTGTTCTGAGAGCATGTTAGCAAGCCTTCCAATTTGTACCTTCAAGTTTTGAATATTTGCCTCTTGATTGCTAAAATTTGTTTTAGTTCTACTTATAAACCTTGCTAACATGTCTTCCAAATTTGAATTCTCTTCAGCAAGTGGCTCTGATTCTTGTACTGGTTGAAACACCTCTTGATTGGTACAACTTGCTTTTGTGCCACTTATGAACCTTTCTATCATTTCTTCCAAACTTGGCTTTTCTTGTGTAAGTTGTTCCTCCTCCTTCCATGATTGATATTCAGTTGGTTATTGTCCCCATGCATTTTGCTCCATGAGAAGTTGAAATTTTCATCAAACCAAAATTACATGAGTCATCATATGTGGCATTCCTACTAAAATCATCAAACCCAAAATTAGTTTTCTCATAGGATGATGGGTTATAGAAGTTACCTAGTTGGCAATCATAGCTTAAGTGGTTTCCATTGCAAAAATCACAAGTATCTGATGATTTGAACTGCTGTTAGACCATCAATCCTCCTGTCGGCATTTCCATTTGCACTCCAAGTGCTGTAAAAGTATGTTCATTCAGCAACCAAACATGGAAAATAGAAAATAATAACTAATTTTTAAGGCAATAAAAAAACTGAAAAATAAACCTAAGGAAAAAAAAATTTGAAGTTTAAATAAATAAAATTATACAAAAGAAAAAAAATAACACTAATAACAGAAAATTTAGATTACAACAAACAAGCTCAACTAAGAATGTAGAAACTACTAAATAAAAATAATTGGCAAAATGAAAATTAAAATTAACAATTTAACTAAGGAATAAAAAATAGCTGAAATTCACTTTCAAAATCAGTAGAAAATTCTGTATCCTCTTCCAATTGCAAAATTTCAGCCGACAAATATTAACCATAAAGCTCTCAAGTTAACAAGTTAGGTTGGATTTTGCAGAAATTTTTTTTTTCAATCCCCGGCAACGGCACCTGATTCCTCTCATAATTCCTTTGTGTGCCTTCGTTTACTATTGTTATCGAATATGTGCAAGTTTCAGTCCAAATATAGAGCTAATGAAATTTGATTTTGAGAAATAATATTAGAGAACTATTAATTGTTGCATCTACGTACATATATTCTAACTCATCCTCAGCTCACATAATTGGACTTTTCAATCAATAATATTTCTGGTCACATGCCTACGTCCCAACTCACTGAATTAATTTACGTGATTTTCAGATTAAGTATTGGTAAATATCCCAAAACAATACTAATCATTGGTGAATATCAATTATAAAATTTATTAAAAGAAGGTAAACATATTTGTAAAAATAGTTATGTAATTTGTCGAATCATATTGTACCTATTAAATTTTATGATAATGGTATTAATTCTTAAAATTTACTAAAGAATTAATCATATAATTCAATTTTTGGTCTTATTTGATGGAAAAATATTAAAGCGTGGTACATGCTTCTCCTCTTTAGAAAGAGAGGAAAAAAAAAGAAGAAGAAAATAGAAGGTTTGACTTTTTAATTTTTTAGTTGTGTGCGGTAAAAGTTAGAATTTAATAACGAAAGTGAGGTGTGTGGTTCCACCTTCCATCACATGGGTAAAGTTTTGCCGAAGTAAAATCTTTTGCTATTGAGAATGCAATTTCTACAATCCAAAATTTTTTATGCATTAACAACTGGATCTGGATGGATAACTCACTCATTGGTCCAATAACAAAGATGGCAGCAGCCCTCATCTTGAGAGTGACAGTCCGACTCCTGACCCGCTCCAACATCTTTGCCTTTCCGCTCTAGCTTCACTTCAAATTTGAGTAGTTATAAAGAATAGCAGCACCCGTCTTCTTGGCATTTTAGGATTATGATAATCTTAAGAAGGTAGATCCAAACAATGGGGGAGTGATATAGGATATGTATATCCTGCCTTGACCCTTCTTAAGGATGAGAATTAAAGTTATCAATACATTTTTAACATATATTAATTATATTTTCTCTTAATAGCAATTAAAAATATTTAATTATAATATTATGTATCTTGCATTCAAGAATAAAGCAATAGTAAACAAAAGTTACTTGTGGTGTGTTTAATCACTTCCCCACAAATCTTCCATCCAAACTTAGGGTGCGTTTGAATAAATATTTTTCAAAAATACTTGTCTCAAAGTGATTTTTTTTATAAAAAATAATCAAAAATTCAGTTAAAAAAACCCTTTTAAAAGCTTACCCAAGTACTCTAAAATCACTACAAGAAAAAAGGGATTTAGCATCATTAAAAGTTGATGCAAAATGTTTGAAAATTGTTGCAAAATGAATTTGCAACAAAAGTAAAATTGTTGCAATGTTGTTGCAAAAAACTCCGTTGCAAATGCAATTGTAACAAAATTAGTGTAACAAATTTTGTTGCAAAATGAAAGTCATTTTGCAACAATTAATTTTGTTGCTTATTATTTGCAACAAAAAATGTGCTGTTGCAAAATAAAACTCATTTTGCAACAATTGATTTTGTTGCATATTATTTGCAACAAAAAATATCTTGTTGCAAAATAGAAGTCATTTCGCAACAATTGATTTTGTTACTTATTATTTGCAACAAAAAATGTATTGTTGCAAAATGTAATAATTGGATTTCAAATATTATAAATATATAAAATATTTTGCAACAATTAATTTTTTGTTAACTGTTTTTTTGCAACAATATTTATTGTTGCTCAGCCTAATCATTTAATTGCATATATTATAAAATATGAAAATTATTTGCGACAATTCATTTTTTTGCAACAATATTTATTGTTATGTAACTAATTATTTAAATTCAACAATTATAAATTTATGAAAGTAATTTGCAACAATTCATTTTTTATTATTTTGTAACAATGTTTATTATTACTGAACCTAATTTATTAATTTCAATCATTACAAATTTATAAAAATAAATTTTAGTAATTGAAACAATTCAATAAATAAATCAATATTCAATAAAATAAATATTCATAATAATTTGCTCTACAATCCAATAAATAAATATTTTTACTAACTATTTAAAAACAACGAGATAGTTTCAAAAAATTAAGAAATCCTTTAAGCTATTACTGGACACCCTAAAATAAAAAATTATAAAAACTCAATTCACATTCCACCAACTCCAAGCCAAGTCATCTTCCACCATCAACTCTAAGCCAATCATATGTCTTGCTAACCATTTGACAGTAGAATGAAGTAGTTTCTCACATTTTGTTGAGTCCAAGTCAAGCTACAAAATAATAAAATTGGATATTAATAGTTAAATCAATGTACTAAAAAAAATAAATTGTAATAAGGCAATTATTTTACAATATATTCACACATAATGCAAAATTATGACATAAAAGCAAGACATTACTAAATTCAAACCAAACATATGAGTTAAGTTCAAATATTAAATTATAATCAAAATTATATACTATTTTAACATCATCTCAATGACGTAAAAATATTCAACATATTATAAATAGCAATATAATAAATTTCATTAAGGCAACTTACATTTATAGCTTGACCAGTTTGGAGTTTGCTCAAGAAAGCTTGCAGTGTTACTTGCATTTTAGCTTGCATCTCTGCTTATATCTTAGCTTGTATCTCTGCATTTTGAATCTCTATATCAGCCCTAATACGTGTCAACTCTTCTTCTTACTGCACACGTTGCAGATCAAGTTGTCCTTTCAATTCTTTGACCTCCTTGACCACTTGATCACGCTCTTGAGTTACTTGTTCCAATTGAGCTTCTATCTTAATCTTACGTTTGGCAGATTTAGGACCATAGCTGTGGTAAGCCTTCTCACTCATCACTTGCATAAAAGCTTCATCAACAGTTAAGGTTGAAAGATTTTCTCCATTTCTAGATTCTTCCACTAATACTGTGACACAATCCTACAATATTGAAAATTTCACACATAATTTATGCACTAATTCTTTAGCAATTATTAGATAGAACTCATTGCCAAATGTAAGAATTAAGTCATATGATTTAATAATATAATATATAAAAAGTAAATTACACACATCAACTTGTTGTGCTTTTTCATTGACCCAAGTACCATCACTCTTCATATGTGTTATTTGCCACATCTCATGCATACTAGGTTTTCTCCAGTAATAGGATTTCTCTGCACAAAAAAATTTAATTATATGAGATATATAAAAATAGTTAACACAATACATTAATATATAGTATCTTACTTTGTCATAACGAAGAGCCTTAAATGTTTTGCGACCAGCAATATGAGAGATCATATGCTTCTTCCTATTCTCCTTGTTTCTTGAACTAATTACCTGTATTAAGTTAATCAAATAATAAAAATTTAATTAACCAACAATATATTTGTAATTATTATTTACATTTTTAAGTGTTGTATTATCATACCTAAAAGTCAGGTGTTCCAAAATAGTTCACCAGATGCTTCCACTGATCAATGGAGACATTTGTTGGACAATGTGCCAAGCGCTTCTCATCAATATCATACTTTCTATAGTGCTCATGTAAGCGTGCACGCCAAACTCGATAGGCATCATTAGCTAATGATTTTATAACTTTGCGCACAACCTCAGTATTAGGTATGTCAAAATTTTCCTATTAATTCATATAAGAGTAATTAATAAATTTCAACAATAACATTATAAGCATAAATCCTCTAATTATATTTCAAAATAATGTGCTCTTAATGTATAGATCATTACCAAAGTGAGGTCACATATCTTCTCTTTAATGTCATTATCAACTTCTCTCCATTTTTTTACTGTTAGTGGAGCATTCAATCTAGTAATTACTCCAATCTCATAAGCAAACTTTTCAGCATTTATACCAATTGCAGCTAACTCTTTTATTTGAATTGTTACTGGTAACTTTGTTGTCCCACTTTTTTCTGTTGCCTTAGTAGTAGCAACACCTCGCGTGGCACTTCTTGTATTTTTTTCATTGCCTATATAGTTCAAGAAAAATCAATGAACTAATCATAAGCACAATATTTCTTATAAAGGAACATAATTTTTTACAGATAAAAACATAATTACATAAATTCAAAACTTTGTCCAAAATTACCTGATGTTGGTGCTACTTGCTGAGATGAGGCCATACTATTATTTTGATGTCTCCGCTACAATTTCTGAGATGCCATCATGATCAATTTGATCTCTCATACAAATGCAACAAGTAATAGACAAGTAATAAACAAATTAAACTATTAATAAAATACAATTAATAGACAAGATGTAAACAAACCATATTATCAAATAAATATTAGATTAAAAAGTATTTTACAAATTGTAAACAAAATATACTGCCAAAAAAAATACAAATAAGTTAATCAAATATCATTGCTTGTAACATCAATCTCATAATTAATATTAGCCTCTAATTCATCCTCGTCCTTATTGTCATTGAGGGCACTTGTGTTAGTGATACAAGTTGGTTGAACACATAGTCCCTTGATATCATCTCTGTGCAAAATAGTGATGTCATCACTGGGAGAGATGCCACCATGAGAAAGCTTACCAATACATCCAAACTCATTTTCTTGGTATGATTCCTCTAAATCTTCAAGGTTTTCAACATCTTTACTCTTCTCTACTTTAGGAATATCATAAACATTTCGAGGTTGCACCTTCACTATAGTTTGCCAATTTGAATTTTTAACATCATTCACATAATACACTTGTTCAACTTGACTTGCCAAAACAAAGGGCTCACTTGTATGTTGAGTACGTGTAGTGTCTAAAGTAATAAACCCATACTTGTCCTTCTTATATCCCCTTGTTTGATGTCTAGCTTGTGGTGGAACTTCAAATCAATCACATTTAAACAAACAATTGTATTTTTTCCCATGTATTGCAATTCAACAATGTTAACTATCTTGCCATAATAATCCACACAGCTTGTCTGCTCGTCACCTTTCACGATTACTCCACTATTTTGAGTTTTCAAATGAACTTCACGTTCTTGATTATGAAACCTAAACCCTCTTGTGATGTAGCCTTTATAATAATTTGCTCGACCATCAGGACCTTTAGCCAATGATAATAATTGACTATTCACACGAGTGTTTCCTTCTTTGTGCAATTGTGTAACCTACAAAAATATGTAAATTAAGGAATTAAACTACTATTTTCAAATTTGATAATCTATTAAAATATTATCTAATACATATATATATTGAAGTTCAAAGGCAAAGAAACTTACACGTTTCTCAAACCAATTGATAAATTCCACCTTATGCCTTCTTTCCACATTCCAAGAACTTTGTTTTGAGAGTTCTACCAAATGCTCTTCAACCCAATCATGAACTTCTTCACAATTCTTTAGCACATAGAAACGAGCTTGTTCATACTCTTGAAAGCTAAGAGTCTTGGGTTCTCCTGCTGAAATGAACTTCCCACTCATACTGAAAACTGATATCCTTTCATATGGTTCCTCATCCACTCCATCAAAATTCCTTTCACTTTGATCAAATAAATTAGGATCCTTCAAGTATCTTGAACATGAATGCATAACTTCTTCTGTCAAATAGGCTTCAGCAATGGAGCCCTCTGGGCGTGCTTTATTTCGTATAGAAGCTTTAAATCTACGTAACTCTCTATAAATAAAGTAGGTGTGATATTAATTAATATATCTAAAAAGTAAAAGAAATAATAATGACATATCATATTTAAAAAAAAGAATTACAAATAACCTTAAAAATAAAAATAACAACTCACCTTTCAATGAATACATCCAACGAAATTGGACTGGTCCAGCAATTTTAGCTTCATTAGCAAGATGAATAGTTAAATGCATCATAATGTCAAAAATTGCAAGTGGAAATATCATCTCCATCTTGCATAAAGTTGTGGCAATTTGATATTCAAGTTGCTCTAAGACATCAATTTTTAGAGATTTAACACAAAGCTGGCCAAAAAAGAGACTTAGTTCAATCAGCACATCACAAACTTTTGTAGGAAGAAGACCACGAATTCCAAGTGGTAATAAGTGTTCCAAAAGTACATGGCAGTCATGGCTTTTTAATCCATATATTTTTCCTTCTACAACTTGAACACATTTAGAAATGTTAGAGGCATAAGAATCTGACATTTTCACATCCTTAAAAAATTGGCACAAAGTTCTCTTTTCATTTAATGACATAGTGTACTTTGCTGCAGGCAGTATAAACTTGTCTCCTTTTTTATAAGGGTGTAAATCTTTTTTAATACCCATATCTTTAATATCAAGTCGAGCATTCAAGTTGTCTTTGGTTTTTCCTTCAAGATGTAGTAGCGTACCCAAAATTGAGTCACAAGCATTTTTTTCCACGTGCATTACATCCAAATTATGCCGCACCAATAAAGTTTTCCAATAAGGAAGTTCAAAAAATATACTCTTCTTTCTCCAATTATGCATCATGCTCTCATTTCTCTTTCTGTTCTTTGTACTAAGCTTTCCAAATGTTACTTGTTGAAAAGTCTCATATTGATTCAATACATCATATCCAGAAAGGGGTTTAGGTGCACACCGAAGCTCCTTAGTGTTATCAAACAATTTTTTTTTTCGCCATTTGTGATCTTGTGGCAAAAATCAATGATGACCCATATAACAATATTCATGTCCATGCTTGAGCCTATATGAAATTGTGTCCTTATTACAAATAGGACATGCCAATTCTCCTTTGGTGCTCCAACCAGACAACATGGCATAGGCAGGGAAATCATTTATAGTCCATAGAATACATGCACGAAGCTAAAAGTTCTGTTTCCTAGATACATCAAATGTTTGAACACCAAACTCCCATAATTCTTTTAACTCTTGTATTAATGGCTGCAAGTTCACATCAATATTGTTTCCTGGTGACTTTGGCCCTGGAATAATCAATGACAATATCCAATAGGGATGCTTTAAGCACAACCATGGCAGTAAGTTATAAGGGATAAGAGCCACTGGCCAAGTACTATGTGAGATGCTCATAGTTCCAAATGGATTGAAACCGTCACTTGCGAGTCCAAGTCTAACATTCCTTGAGTCGTTTGAAAATGATGGATGTTGTTGATCAAATGTTTTCCATGCCAATGAATCAGCCGGGTGCCTTAAAATTCCATCATCAGCTCTCTTCTCTTTATGCCATCTCATATCTAATGTTGTTTGTTTTGACATAAACAATCTCTGTAGTCGTGGTTTTAATGGAAAATACCGCAAAGTTTTGAATGAAATTTTCTTCTTTTTAAAACCTCCACCATTGCCACCTTTTTGACCTTCAATCCACTTAGATTCTTGACATGTTAGGCATTTATCCAACTTTGCATATTCGTTATTGAAAAGGATACAATCGTTCCTACAAGCATCTATCTTCTTGTAGCTTAGCCCTAAATCTTGAATTATCTTTTGGGCATCATACATTGAAGCTGGGCATGTATTTTCTAGTGGAAGCACATTTTTAAACAAAGCTAACAAAGCATCTACAGATTTGTTGCTCCATCCATACTTGCATTTCAATTGAAATAATTTCACAATGAACGACAGCTTCGAGAATCCCAAACAACCTGGGTATAGCTTTTGTTCAACATCCTTTAATAGTCGAAAGAATTTCTGAGCTTCTTCATTAGGTTCTTCGGCTCTTGATTGTTTGAATTCATACAAGCACCTTCAATTGTCACTCCAAGATTCTCGCCTCCAAATATATGATACAACATTTCATAAGTGGCAACATCATCACTTTCATTATTATGAACAACATTATCACCTAAATCAGTTTCATCAACTAATGGTGGATTTAAGATTTCTCCATGATATGTCCATCTTCTATAAGTTGTCATCCCAAACCTCCATAAATCCAATTTAACTTCATTTTGAGTTTTGAAGAAGCCATTGTTGCACTTTTGACAAGGACAATTTATTTGATCATTTACTCAAGGACGAGAAAATGCAATGTCAAGAAATGCTTCCGTACCCTTCTCATATTCAATAGTACATCTATCAAGGTGAATCCAATTTTTATCATACTCAATAAACCTGTTTTCCATCAATCTAAGTTCTGCAAAATTATATATACAACATGCATTATTTATGTGCACAATAAAACAAATTATATTTGCATGGTATAATTGCAAACTGAAAGTTTATTAAATGTCATGAAGGAGTAAATAATATATCACAGTCTCTCAGAATATAAGTTGAGATAGAAAAATAAACCCCCCCCCAAAAAAAAAAAAAAACAGCTTCAATATTATTACAAGCAACTAAGTCTTTAGCTATACCACTTCAATAAATGCAACAAATAGAGAATAAGCATATCTAAAGAAAATAGAACCTGCAGGGAAGTAGAAGAGAATAAGAGAAAAGCCGTAGCGATAGGACCTGCTAAGAAAGAATAATTATTCGGCAATTATATTGTTAGACACAGAATTTTCAAAAACTTCAATAGAGAAAAGACAAATAGGATATTTCCAATAATTAGCTTGTTTGGATGCTGCATAACTTTCAGCAAAGAAAACCCATTACATTTAAAATGAGACAAGTACTCAATCAAATCAAATAATCAGAAGTTAAGATAGTAAAATCTGGGTCTTCTCTTCAACATTAACACTAAAATCAAAATTATTAAAAAATATGTCCTGGTTGCAGTTTCAGTCATGAAATATATGGGAAGGATGGTAAAATTGATTGGTAAACACCAAATGGGTAGCTAACATAACCTTTCATTCTTTGAAATAATTTATTTTTCATTTAAGAGCATTCTGCAGGCATACATATTGTCTAAACTTTTTGCTCATATTTCGTGCCTTAATTAACTATGGCATCATTCCATCTCTCAAGTTCAGAGATGTTGGGATAATTTTATTTACATTTGATATTATGCTTCTCTAGTTCCAAGTATCCAAAGGACAATCTGAGTGATGATATTTTTGCAACTATGAGCTCACAAGTTAAAGAGAAGCTTACTAATTGTAAGGGCCCGATTTTTTTGCTTTTATTTCCTTTAGGGACTAATGTGCGTGAATTAGAACCATTGGGGGCATAGGTGAGGAACTAAAGATTTGGGGCCATTTTAGAAATTTTGGGATTAAAAAGAAGAGATCAAAAGGTGGGGGACTGAATTGAAAAAAAAAATTTGGGAAAGGGGGCCTTCGGCGGAAACCGCCTAAGGGTGTGGAAGGAATTGAGCTCCAATAGGAGCTCAACACTCAGAACCTTTGTAATTTGATATATATGGTTAAACGAGGTTGAAGGAAAAGAAATGTGAGAGTTTCGCAGTGAGAGGAGTGAGAATTAGGGGGGTTTTTGGTTCGGTCGGACATTCGAGTGTGGAACAGATTTTCGGAGGATTGAAGGCAATTTAGTTTCGTTTTCTTTGATCAAACGGTTTCTTGCAGCTCGTGAGGTTTGGTTCTAGTTGATTTGCTCTTCAATTGGATCAGGTAAGTCCAGATTGTTGCAGTTCATGTATTTTCTTGATTCGGGTTTTGTACAGGGGGCAGGTTCCGGATGGGGGCTCGGGCGAGGAAGAAGGACTCGGATGGGTCGGGTCCGTAGTTGGGGGCCAGCTGGCCTGCTGGGGCCTTGGCTCAGCCCGGACGAGCTGGGCAGCCTGCGGGCTGAGCCGCAGGCCAGCCCAAGGAAGTTGGCACGGTTTGGGTCTGTTACAGACCTAGACGTTGGCCGGGTAGCAGGGAAGGGACTCGGATGGGTCCAGGTCTTGTGTTGGGCCGGGCCGACCTGTTGGGCCTGGGCTCGGCCTAGATCCACTTAGGGCCGCGGGTGAGCCGGGGCCAGCCCAGGTAAGGATCGGGCCGAGTCGACCCGTTGGGGTTGACTCGACCAATGAATGGAGGGTGCGGGTCAACTCAGCCAAGTTGACCTAGAAAGGGAGATTGGGATAGGCTATTCCAGGAGGACAAGAAATTGGGGATAAGGCCAGATTGGGGATAGTAGGGGATAGCATAATCCAAGATTGGGGAGTTGTTGAACCGGTCAGAAACGGTCCAATCTTTGACTGGCCGGTTCAGTGGTCAAAGAACTCGGATTTGGGAAGTTGAACCTGTTCTGGATTCAAGAAGAAAATACCTATCAAACCAAGTGGGTTCGGAAAATTTTGGGTGTTTGGTTCGAGGTGAACCGACCGGTTTAGTGTAATTCCTTCGGGTGACCGGTTCTGATTCCGGTTCCTAGTTCAACATGATAAAACCTAGTTGACCATGGAATTTAGTGATGTTTGGAGGTCTGGTTCAAGGTGAACTGGCCTCGGTTTGCGTGATGATGTTCTGAATTAGGGTTTTTGGCCCGGTTCGACCTAACCTAAAGGTTTTTGGCCAGGTTAATATGGTTCCTAAGGTTTTCGGGCTTCTGAATCCATTTTGAGGGTGTTTTGTGACCAATTGAGTTGAGTTCAAGATAGTTTTGGGATTAGGTTAGACTAGTTCGGGGGTTTCAGAAACCGGTTCGCTATGGGTTGGGGTTGTGGAGGCTACTCTTTTACTGTTAAGGGTGGTTAAGCCGAAGTATGAGTATTAGTGAGTCACGCGGGATCCAGTGACGGGTAGTGGTGTCTCGGGAGGCATGTTAGGTACGGGAATATAATTTAAATCCTGTCTTGAGCTGTCGAGCCGTTTGGGTACTGACGATAAGGTCGGTGACAGTTTTTATGGTTTTGACTTCAGGTTCACCCGTGGAGGAGCACCGGGACCGGAGGGTTGATTGACGTGACCTGAAGCTTCTGTTATATTCGGCCTACACGGTGAGTAATGATACCCTCTCTACACCTGTGTTTCATACTTGTTTTCTAGCATGGTGTATGCATGGATTTGCGAGACTGTGTTTGATATATGAATCTTGGAATGCGTGTTTTGTGTTTTGTGAACTATTAGTAGACTGTGTTAGTATGTACTACTGATTTTGGGGAGATGTGAATTGTGGGTGTGTATGTGTACATGTTCTTGATTTGTGTTTGTAGATGGGTTTTGTGTGATGTGATGTGGGGATGCCAAGAACTCGGCTAGAGTACGGATCCGTAGGGTCCAGTGGTGAGCGGCCTGGGTCAGGCGAGTTACCAGCGATGCCTGGAACTCGACTAGAGTATGGTCTGTTGGGTCTAGTGGTGAGCGGCCTGGGCGGGCGAGTTACTAAGCGATGCTAGGAACTCGGCTGGAGTACAGTCCGTAGCGTCCAGTGGTGAGCGGCCTGGGTCGGGTGAGATAACTGCGATGCTAGGAACTCGGCTGGGGTATGGTGATCTGTAGCGTCTAGTGGTGAGTAGACCTAGGTCCAGTGTTGTGATGTGAATTGATGTGATGTGATGTGATGTGATGTGATGCGTGGTTAGCGATATTTTTCAGAATATAACTTATGTGTTATTAATTGTTGTATATGTCAGTATGGTTTGAATTGTGGCATGGTGCATAGTGGAATACATAAAGTAGGTATCATCCATACTCACTGAGTTTCGCGACTCACTTATTATAACTTTCCAGATATAGGTTATAGTTCTCGGGACGCGTGCCAGGATTGAGACGATCGTCTGCCACTTCCTTTGATGTACGGGCGAGTTCCTTATTTATCTATTTTGTACTCTAGAGCTCCTTTATCCCTCAGGTAGGATCCTGGCTGTGTAGATGGCGGTTTTGAAATATATATAAATGTTTTGGTCAATTTTGGTATCTGTTTGTGACGGTAAGGCTGACTAGGGTCAGGGACCCTAGTGCCGGTCAGGGTCTGGGTCGGGGCCTTGACACTAATGCAGAATATAAAGAATTTGCCAGCTTTATGAAGGCACTATTCATAGAATTTTGATTTCTTTCTCTAAATGAAATCTACTTTCCTTACTTCCAATCTTCTTGTTGCTATTATTGACAGATTCAAGGAATATATTCCTGCAAATTACCATTCCTTGTATGAGCAGTACCTAAAAAGAAGCAGTGATGCATGTTGAAGTATGATGTAAGAATGCTCTCTTCTTTTGTATTTGTCATATATTAGATATAAGTTTGGGTGTTTGGTGTCTACTTTAAAACAATGGTACACGAGCATATATGATAGTTTGAATTTAAAATTTGGGTGGGGAATGAATGATCACAAAAAGTGGTAATTAATTGGATACACCCTTGCATGTTTGACGGAGTCCCTAATATGATGACATCAACTACATGGATGCTTTGGTTTGTGGAGATTTCGAGATAAAACAGTAGTGGTATAGTCTAGCATAGGTAGACTAGTTTATTCTAGCTGCTGAGGCAAAACCAAATTAAAACAATTCTTTTTAATTTAATAATTTTCTGTTAAAGCATTTTGAAGGAAGAGCAGGTCATATATTTTTACACAAATTAACCAAATAAGGGACATATAAACTACTATTTACTATCAGCACTTGGATCTTTCCATGGGGAAAATGTGAACTCAAAAAGGAAAACAAAATGATTTGGTACACGTGGGAGGAAAGAAGAATCTCATTTGTTGTGTAATGGATCAGACATAGGATTGACGTCTTGGAACAATTAGTGGAAACCAATTTAATACATGTAAAAAGGATTCAGTGTGTTGCATTAATAAGAATTGGACTTATATCATATTCATGAAGAAAAGACAATGAAATCAATTGCTTATTGCAGTATCTCAACATTTTAGTAAGCTCAATTTAAGATTCAATAAAATTCTGCAAATATGCCATCAATTCTACTCCTTAATTTTACTGTTTTCGTAGGTGCTTAACCTCTGTTTCTTTTGACTTCTTTAGGGATGTGAAGTGTCTGATTCATATACTTAATGTTTGTTGTTTCGATATTTTTGGGTCTTGGATGTTGTTTCACCTATTTCATAATGTTGCAGGCTTGTTATCCTCTGTTGCTGTGTCGATATAACTAAATATTCTCAGAAAAATGGCTGCTAAACATCCAGAAACTATTTGTGGGGAAACATTTGACTGAACTTCTAAATCAGAATTAGAAGTTGAATGCAGTTTGACACATGCTTTTTAAGAGTGCAATACTGTAACTAGGTATATGAGTTAGAACTTTTGGCATCGGTACTTATTTTTGCAGACTATTGATGCCCTAGATGGTGTCTAGGAAAGAACCTTGAAAGCATTTCTCCAAGCAGTTCTTTTGAGCTGTCAATTTCTGAAAACACAGAGTAGCGAGTGAAAACAACCCAGAATGCAAGTTTTCACGGAGAACTAAATTGCCTATACTAATTGTAAACATGAAGTCCAATCAAGTTTTGGCATCTCAAAAATATATGATATAAAGTATGAATATCTTAATAGAACATGATTGGACTGTCACTAGTATCAGCAATTAGCTCTCTGTGAATCTTTCAGACTCAACGAGTCTTCTTCATTACATTTCATATAACTTCTACAGGGAATTTTATAGAACCTCAATCACATCATCAACTTTGCCATGTCTGATCTTGTAATAACCCAGTTATATAAAAAAAAAAAAAAGAGAGAAAAGTTTGGCCGAAGCCGGCCGAACAACCTAGAAACCCGTTTGCTCCAATAAGATTAAAACAAACACAAATCAACTTTTTGACTAACTATATAAGGATAAACGAGATCGATTGATGAAATAAACAAGAAAATTGGAGAAAGAAAAAAAAAATGAGAGGAAAACTTCCCAAGGAGCTACGGCACTGTCAAGGAAATTCCAGGAAGAATCCAGGCAAGTAATCAAATTATCTTCCAATTAGAAATGGTTATGTGGTTCGGAATTCATGATTTTGGGTTCAGTTACTTTGGTTTAATTACTTGTGTTGAATTGAAGAGGAATTGAAGCTCTGAAGCATTCGGATTTTTGGAATTGCAGAAACGGGTACCACCCAGGTTCCAGGCGGAGAGAAGAAGGCCCGGATGAAATCCAGGCCTGTTCAGTGTTGACCGGACGGTCTGGTCCGGCCTGGTTTGACCGGGCGGTTTAGGCCCCAAACCGGCCCGGATCTAGAAACTTGAACCGGCTCCTAGTTCGTGAGGGGATGGGGGTCAATTTGAAATTTAATTCAGGGATTAGTTAGTCTTGGTTTGGGCACTTCCTTTGGGAATTAGTAGGTGAATCGGCCGATTTTATGGATTTTGGCCCGGTTCAAGGGCTTGGGAGCCTAGTTCATGGGTTTTTATTTGGAGTTTGGACCAGTTCAGTCCGACTCCTTGCAATTTAAAGCCAAAGTTATTTTGGGTCTTTGAGGGACTTAGTCCGTTCACCCCGATCTTGTGGATTTGAGCTCGATTCGGCTTGGTTTACGGGAAATGGGCTCGGTTCAGCCCGGTTTGGTGGAGTTTGGCTACATTTAATTCAGGTTTAGCAGTTTAAGCTTAGAGTGGCTCAAGTATGAGGTTTAGGGGTCTCGGGATGCGTTGTAAAAGGCTCGGGGACAGGAGAGGTCTCGGGCCACTTACGAGAGTTGTGTCTTTTAGAATGAGACCCGATTTCAATTCTGACTTACGATTTGATGATTGTAGATACTCCGGAGGAGGCGCACTTCGAGTAGTGAGCCGTCAACACGAGTTTTGGTGCCTCGTTTAGCGTGCCAAGTGAGTGACAGTATTTTCTATACAGCCATCTGTATTTTGATTTTTGACAAATTCTTGGATTCTGATCCCTGGACTTGATTTCTGATTCTGATATTCGAATTCGAGAGACATGTATCTATATGTTTAAAATTATGATGATTTTGAAACATTTCTGTATTCATACATTTGTGTGCCTCAGTCATGCATGTGATTTAAAAGGTTACCTGTCGAGAGTTGTTGTGATCCGATTTTTGAGGAACACGAGGGTGTTCCGGCACTATGTGCCATCTGTGATTTCTGGCTTTGGTTCTGATACAAGATCCCGATATGATATGATTTCTGATGAGATCGATACTCCGACAGGTATTTGACATTCTATTTCTGATTCTGGTGTGCGAACGACATGCATATATATGTACCTGTATATGTGGATTTTGTAAACTGTGATCCATGTCCCGTCTTGTCTAGATTTTACTGTTATTCACTGAGTTTTTATACTCATTTCACTCCTCCCCCTTTCAGATTGCTGTTTCGATCGCAGCGGTAGCTTCTGAATCAATTTTGTCCTCCGCTGCTTTACTATGATGTACGGGCGTTTTTGTATCATTTCTATTATTTGTACTTTAGTAACTTCTTGTATTCCTCAAATACTTTTGACGTATATATATACACACCTACATTTCGATACTTTTACTACTACGATGCTTTCTACTTCGACTTGGTTGTAGGCTGACTGGGGTAGGCAAGCTAACCCCAGTGCCAGTCGCGCTCCCGGGTTGGGGCGTGACAGATCTATGGGTCTGTCTCAGAGTTTATCACATCATCAACTAGGGTTTTAAGAGCACCACAATTAGAATACAAAAGAGGCGTACATAATTAGAACATCACAGACAATGGTGTATACATGAAGTTCCTCCAATTGATTTCCTACAACTTCTAGATTATGAAATAGGCAATAAACATGCACCATTGCCACAAGTCGATTGTAGGAAACAAGAAGAAGAAGAAGAAGAAGATAAGAAGAATCGAGGCTTACCAATTAATGCAGAAAGCGCGAGTGCAGAAACTTCAACAAGTTCGAAGCAGAACTGATGCAAGACACAAGACAAAAGCTGCAAATTCCCAAAGATCATCGTATTGTGCTAGGGTTTGAGAACTAAAATTCTTCGAATAATCCCTTTGAGATGAAGGGGAAGTGCAAGAATTGGCGAGGTTGAGTGAATCAGAGCGGAAAAGATTTTTTTTTCCTTACCCATTATCAGAGAGAGCTACGACATGTTATCTATATTTCTTTATTTTTAATTGTTTAATTATTTTATCAAGTTTATTTTTTATAACAAAAAATAAATCAAATTAATTAACAAATATAAGTGCTCATGAAATTAAAAAAATAATTTTATGTAATAATAAATTCAAATAATAAATCATATATACTAAGTAATAATGTTAATAATAGGGCTGTCAATTTGGGCAGGAGGATTTTCGGGACAGGTCGGGCTGGCCCAAAAATACTTCGGGTCACCATTTAACTGGCCCAGCCTAGTCCTGTGTGGCTTTAAGCTGGCTTGAAAAAATTTTTAAAATTTGAAAAAAATTATAATAATATAAAATTTCATAATTTCATTAATCCGAATAATTTGAAAATAAAACAAATAGAATAATGCAGTATTTGTTACTACTAATTTTTTATAAGTTGTAATTATAATTTTGACAATATAAAATTTCACAAGTTTTATATTCTTCATTTTGTTTTTACTTTTATAATATTTAGTAAAAAATTACAAAAAGATGCAAATAGAATGGGTTGAGGTTTAGTTTAAATTATTCAAAATTATATAGGTACAATTAGACTCATATATTTGTTTCTTATTTTAATTTATAATTCACATAATATAACATAAATATGATAAATGAAATATATTTTTTATAAAATTTCAATTTCTGTTAAAAATAAAATAATATATTATTAAAAATAACATTTTAAATATATTATTAACATAATTTAATAAATTTAAATTTACTAAAAAGTTTGAAAAAAAGAATGGTATTAAATTTATTAAATTTATTCAAGCCAACTAGTTGGTTGGACCCATCATTGGCCGACCCGTTTTGGCCCAATCTATTTTCGAGCCTGGCCTAGCAAGGCAAAAAACAATCGGGCCTATATTTCACTAGCCCAACTTGGTCCATTTGTCAGCTACCCTGCCGGGCTTAGCCCATTTTGACACCCCTAATTAATAATGTATTATGGAACTATAACATCAATTAAAAGACTATTTTTTAAGAGAGATTTCACGTTTAAATATCTAAAATATGCCATCAAGGATCCGTTCAAGCAAAAGAAACAACACTATATCAATTAACTGCAATAAATTAGAAACTATAACCAAAAGCTTGGAGCTCTTCAAAATTAGTAAAAATTACTTTTTACATCATAAATAATGTAAATATGCAATGAAAGCCCTCTATTAGATGCTGATGTTGACACCTTATACTCATCAGGGACTATTGCTAACATTGCCTTTCTCTATTTCTTGTGATGCTTTGCTTCACTTTCTATTCGTCAAGGGCTATTGCTAATTATTAAGCACTCGATTTTGCTTCTGATTACTTTTCTCAATTGGCAAGACTCTACTTGTTTTTAAAATGCTATATTTTTTTAAAGTCATAATTTTTGAAAAGCAATCAAAATAAAATTTTTACTAATTATTGTTTTTAATTTTTTGCATTGAAATATAACTTACTCCAATAACTAATAATTTTTTCATTGAAATTTATTTTTAATAAATTTTAATTTCCTCTTATTTATAAAAGAGTTCCTAAAGATATTGAAAAAAATTGAAATAAAAATTTTTTACCACTATTATTTTTTTATATTTGCATTGAAATACATTTTTATTACAAAAAACATAATTTTGGCATCAACGTATATTGATATTACAAAAAATTAATTATTTTGTATCAATATATATGTTTGTTGTAGAAGCTAATAATTTTAATATTTTTTTGCATCAACATATATTTTCATTATTAATAATTTTTGCATCAACATGTATATTCATTACAAAAACTAATAATATTTGCATCAATATATTTTTTTTGTTGCAAACACTAATTTTTTTGCATCAACTATATTTTTGTTGCAAAACCTTATACTTTTGCATCAAAAAATCTTTTTGTTACGAACAATTTTTGCAACAACATATCACTTTGTTGCAAAATATTAATAATTTTTGCAACAGCATATATTTTTATTACAAAAACTAAGACTTTTTGCATTAACATATATTTTTGTTGCAAAAACTAAGACTTTTTGCATTAACATATGTTTTTGTTGCAAAAACTAATACATTTTGCAACATAAATATAATTTTGTTGCAAAATGTACAATAATTTGCATCAATAATATGATTTCGTTGCAAATTAGACACCTTCTTCCATGTTTTGCAACAAAATATAGTTTTGTTACAAATAGCATAGAATTTGCAACAAAATTACAAATTGATACAAAATTATTGTTACAAAATCTAAGTTTTCTTGTAGTGAATCTTTCAAAATTGCTTTTTTTAATAGTTTTTTTTTATATAATTTGCACAAACACATCCTTAATCTAAAACGGGTTGAGTTCAGATAGTTCAATCTCAACCTGACTGTCATTTCTAAAAATTATTAACCAGATCTAACATGGATGAAGGTGTTAATTGATTATTTGAGAAGGTCCCTTGCCCAAATTTCTCCTTTGTGTGAACGCTTGAGAACTCTCAAATAAGAGCTTACCCCTTTCAGGCTTATCCTACTATGACTGCATTTGAACTATTACTTCGCTTTTGCATGCAATGGGGGAAATTTCTCGCGGTCACACCTTAGTTTATTAGACTTGGACTGTAAGAAAGCGTCCACGTTACACGCTTGCCTTGGGGAAAACAACCCATATCAACGTCGTTGACCTAATTCCCCGGCAGTTGGTAGAGTCAAAAAAGTAGAAATCGCAAAGAGTTTTCCTGCGCTCATCAGCAGTCAAATTATTTATTGTTAACTAAATAAATTGTCGTGCTTATGTGCCCACCAAAAAATAATTAAATTTATAAAAAAATTATTAATAAGAATAGCTTAGTAATTTTAATTACTTACATGACAAAAAATTAAAATATTTTCTATTTCAAGATTGGAAGAAAAAAATTATCTGTTAAAAATATTTTACATCTATTACAAGATAAATATATATATTTATAAGTATAAATATATATAAATCTCGAAATAATTATATAAGTACATAATTAATATTATACAGATTTATACTTATAATAATTATAGTAATAAAAATATTTTATAAATATAAATATGTTTAATTGATAAATTTTTTCACTATAAATAATTTTTTTTTATATTTTCACTATTTAAATTATTAATTTTATTAAATTGTCCAGCGCCTTAATCTTCCTGAATCTATCCTAGTAAAACTTTTTATACTTATGAAAAATAGTTAAATTGTGAAATTATTTTATTGGACAATGCCACAGAATTTAACGTGATGCCCGTATATTCCTGGCTGGTTCGTCACGAATGCTGAGCCTGACAAGATTGATGTCTATTTTCCAGTACCATTGGTTAGATGGCGCACTGCTGACATTAATTTATTAGTTATGTCAGAAATAAATTTTAATTAATACGGAAAATAAATATAATTATTAAAATTACGTGCTTGTCCTTAAGCTTGTTTAAAAGAAACCCAACCATTAGATGGAGTAAATTAGAACATTTAGAAGCTTGTTTAAAAGAAACCCAACCAAACGTACCTTTAATCCAAGTCCCTTTTTGTGTTTAATTTGGGAGATTTATTAAGCCCATTTTGTTATTGGGAGAGGTTTTAAAATTGCAGAAGGTTGAAAATGTCAGGAGCAACCTTGTCTGTTTGTTGAAATTTCCTCACTCAATTGTGTGGAAGCGATTGTCCTAAAACAGAATCAGGTATGGAAAGCTGGTCCGGCTTAAATATTTTGAATGTGTACAACTATACCCTCCACCAATCACTTTGTATTTTATTCATCCATCGAGTGACCACTCAGAATTTTCTCCCATCACCACAAAAACTACAAAAATAAATATTTTCTTTTTTTTTTTATGACCCGAATTTAGATTTTATATAGTTTAGGGAGCATAATGAGAAGATTGAAGCTTACGGGGCCGAATTGAAAGTATCTTGGGGGCCAATTTGTAAGGAAGCAAAGTTGAGGGATTGAAATTAAAGTTTTTCGAAAATCTGATAGGAACAGTGGCCGAACGCTGTTCCTCGTCGATTTAGCCATGTCGTGCAATGATTTTGATCGGCTTTTAACACGTTTGCGTGTGTTTTTGAGGGGTCGACCGAACCTCTTGATCAATTGGAGCCTTCGAGCGAAGGAAAGTGGAAAATTTTGAGCTTTTTGGCTGGCGACGGCACGAAGGGCCGAACGGCTTTTTTCCGAGCTTTTGGGAGCTTTTGCTAGCTTTTTCAACTGATTAAAAGCTCGGTGAGGGTCGTCGAACTGAGGTCTACAAGTCTTGTTCACCATCGATCGAGGTAAGATTGATTTCTAGCCAATCTTTGAGTTTCGGTTTTCCAGGTTGCGTTGTAGACCTGTGTGCAGGTTCTAGGTTCGGAACTGGGTAGAGACGACGAACCCGGATGGAACCGGGTTTGTGCAGGTTGGGCCGCCCCTGTTTAGGCTCAGATCCAGCTAAGCTGGGCCGCAACCTGTGGGCTGGCTCGCTATGCCGGTTTGGGCTAAGTCAACTCGCAGGTTGACTCAGCCCATTGTGTAATCAACTAGGTTGACCAGTGAGTCAATCCAATGGTTAAATAGGGATATGTTATCTCGGGAATAAACTAAGCTTGGATAAGGATTGATTGGGGGATAATAGGGGGATTAAATAAATGGGAAATTTTGGATTAAGGATTTGGAAGGTGAACCGGCCAGGGTTAACTGAGGGTTTGACTAGCCGGTTCAAGGCTATTTCTGCCAGTTTTCTGGGCAAGTGGACCGGTTCGTGGTCTATTGGGTTGAGGGCTTTCAGAGCGGATAGTTTTGGAAAATTTTGGGAGGCTGGTTCAAGGTGAAATGACTTTTAGTGTAGTGCTTTTTGGGCGACCGGTTCACTAGTTTTTAGAGTTGTTTTGGGGAGATTAAACCGATTCTTGGTTTAGCATGATGAGACCTAGATACCCGTATAGTTTGGTAATTTTTGGATGTCCGGTTCAAGGTGAACCGGGCTCGGTTCGTGTACTAGTGCTTAAGGTTAGGGTTTTGGCCGGTTCAAGGTTGATTCAAGGCCTTCTTGGCAAGGTTAGACTAGTTCCTAGGATTTTTTGGCCTTTTAAATTCGATTTTGAGGGTTTTGTAGTCAATTAGTTGAGCTTGAGGTGGTTTAGACCAGTTAAGGTCAGTTTGGGAGCTTTGGAGACCGGTTCACTATGGTTTGAGAGTTGAGGTGTAACACCTAAAATAACTTCAAGAAAAAGAAAAAGAAAAGAAGAAAAATTCTTAAAATCACTTTGGATGGAGTTTTAATTTTATTTAGGGGGAATTTTGAGGTATTTGGGATGGAAGGAAGTGTTTTGGAAGTTTTGAAAGAAGTAAAGTTTTGGTAAAAAAAAAAAAAAAAAATTATTATTATTATTTTTTATTCGGGTTACTGTAGCAGCGCGCTGTAGCGGTGCTTGCTGGTTTTACCGCACTATAACGCTCCTCGGCGCTACAGCGCGGCGGCCACTGGAATTTGGCCGCTGCAGCGCGCTAAACCGCGCTGCAGTGCGCCAGACGTGGTTTTTTGGCATTTTTCATGAAAATTTGGTATTTTAACCCCTCCAAGGACCTCTAAACTCTCTTAAACTCCTAAACACCATAAAACAAAGATTTGGGAGATATCCTAGGGTACCCAAATTTTATCCAAAAATTAATTATGATTAATTTTGAGGGTAATTTTAATGAAAGGCATTATGGTTTTTTTGGGTTTAAGTGAGTGTTTTAAGAGTTGGAGGAGCCTTTAGGGCTCATTTTCGCCCAAATAGAGAGGAGAAGAGAGGGAAGGAGAGAAAAAGGAGAAAAGAGGCAAAAAATGTATGTAAAATGCTCCATTCTCAAACCCTTTTGATTTTTCTTCAATATTTCTACATGTTTAGATTCCTCTCTCCATTTTATAGCTTTTAATCGGTATAGATTTTGTATTTGGATGTTATTATAATATGTATTGTAGAGAGAGAAAGTGGGTTTACCCTCACCCTGGGATATTTTGCTTGAATCTTGCTATTTCTTGTTAAGTAACCTTAGATATTGTTTTATTTGAAGATATTTATGTTTTTATGGTTGGATTAAATCTTGAATGAAGTGATTATGGTTGAAATGTGAGAGAAATGGGTGATGATATTGAAATGAAATAAGGGCATGTTTGGTTGGAGTTGAAATGGGGAAAAACAGGATAAAAACATGTTTGGATGGAACCCAAGGGTTAGAGAGAGATTAAAGGCATGTTTGGATATAATCCAAAGGTTAGAGAGAAATTAAGGGCATGTTTGGATAAAATCCAAAGGTTAGAAAGAAATTAAGGGCATGTTTGGATGAGACCCAAATGTTAGAGATGGAGGAAAAATTGTATTTATACGTTGTAAGGTATAGTTATTGTTTTCGTATGGTGTTTTTAGGGTGTTTTATCTCATGTTGTATATCCCTTTTATAGGAGAGGATACCCGAGCTACTACAGACCCTGAACTTACAGCTTTAGGAGCACCCTTATAGCCTCTTTTTGTAAGGTGAGTGAGAATCTTCCTAATCTTAGTTTATTTCCGCAATTTATGATTTACAATGAACAATGCTCATTTCAAACTCAATATATATTACTACTGAGAACATGGAAACAGTCTAGCTATGTTATGATTTTAAGTATACACTTAATTGCATGGTTTTCATGAATTTATGTTATTTTGGTGCCTTAGCATCCAGACATGATGTCGGGCAGCCATCTGGGACAGGTGACGGTTTCTACTTGCATTACATCACATATGTATATTATTGTCCCTAATGAAAAGGGACTATGCGCCAAAGACTGTGTTAGCTTGGCTGGGGAGTGGCGACCCCTAGCGCAAGTCACACTGTGTAGTAACGTCCGACATATTTATGTTTTGCCCAATGAGCGCCCATGTTATGTTTACGATTTTACTACCCCCAGACACCTTCGGTTGTGCACATCTGACCAGAGTACATGTGAATATGAAATACAACTCTTATGATGTTTCTATGATGTTTATGAAAACTTTTATGATTCATTCTTATGCCTCTTATGTTTTATGACTTGGCAAAATGATAATTTAGCTTTTATACTGTTAAAAAATTTATTGCGATGCCTCTTGATATAAATTCTTATGAATTTGTTTATATTGATTAATTAGCTACAAAAACTGACTATTTCCATTGGGATTAGTTTGATTTCCATTCACTGGGACGTTAGTCTCATCCACTAAATTTTTACCCCCTGCAAATGCTGAGATATTGAGTTAGTAGCTTGGTGTTTGTATCACTTGTGTTTTGCACTTTATAGCACCAGGTCGGGCCAAGCTATTGGAGATTATTTGGTTTTTGTTTTGTGAATATGAGCTATGTATGTTGGGAGATTAATTTATTTTTTTGGATAATTGTAACGAGTTGTATTGATTTGAGACATTGTGGATGATTCTAGTTAATTTAGCATTACACAGTGATTTTGAGCATAACATATTGTTAGACGATATTTAGACATGTGATATAGAGTTGATTTATGCTTAAGCTATGTATTGGATGAATTATTGCACGATATATGTATTATGCGAAGTTGTTATTTTAAACAGGTACTCAGACATAGGGCCTTAAGACCATTTTTTTTAGAGGGGTTACAATAGCCGGTATGCTGCCGGATTTTACCCGACGGTGTGTTGGTTATTGCCCCACTATCATGCCTCTTAAGTTTGAGAGGTTGGGGTATGACATGAGGAGGCTGATTCACTTTTGTTCGAGGGTTGTTGAGTAAACTTGGTAGGTGTTAGTGAGTCGTGTTGGTCTCGATGTTGGGTGGTGTTTCTCAAGATGTGTGCCCTAGTGTCGAAATGGGATTTGAGCCCGGTTTTGGGCTGTCGAGCTCATTTCTTGTGTTGGTCTTGGTGATGGTGATGATTTTGTATTATTTTGGTTACAGAAACGTCGGTAGAGGCACGTCCAGCTCAACGAGTCGAGTGAGGGTGATCGGCAGTTCCTTTTTGTTTAGCCCTTGTACTGTGAGTGATGATACCCTCTCTATGCCTGTGTTTTCATACTGTGATTTTCTGATATGATGATTATGTGGCTTGGAAACCATATTTTGATTATACATTATACTTGGATAAGTGTTATGTGTTTTGTGAACTGTTAGTGAACTATGTTAGTATGTAATACTGGTTTTTGAGATGTGAACTGTATATGCGTATGTATACCTATTTTTGACCTACATGTGAGGATGGTATCGTGTGATGTGATTTGGGATAGAAGGAGCTCGGTTGGAGTATAGCAATCTGTAGCGTCTAGTGGTGAGTCAGCCTGAGTCCCTTGTGAGGCAGCAGAGACCGTGGGTGTGATATGCGTTATTATGATTTCTCCGATCGTTGAGACGGTGGATCCCTCCAATAATGAGAAGACGAGACATGGGTCACGTGATGTGATGTGTCTAGGATGGCAGGTTCAACCAACGGACGGTGGGTCATAGCGTGCAGGGAGTACTTTGGCCTGACGATGTGATGAGTTGGGTGGCTAAGGGCTCATTCGGTAGACGATATATTGCTGTAACGTGTGGAGAGTATACTAGACTAGTGATGTGATGTGATGTGATGATTGGTTATGTTGATACCTCATATACGTGTTTTGATTACTACTCACTGTATATATGTGTATATATGGTTTTGGACTTGTGGCGTAATACATATCCCAACATGTATAGATTAGGTATCATCTGTACTCACTGAGTTTCGCGACTCATAGTTTTTAAACTCTTCAGATTTGGGTTATTCTTCTCGGTAGCTTGCCAGAGTCAGAGTGATCATCTTGCAGGTTTGATTGATGTACAGGCACGATCTCTTGTTTTCTTTATTTGTACTCTGGCGCTCATTTACTACTCAAACAGGATTCTGAGGTTGTATTTGAATAGTATGAGATGTCTATATATGTTTTAGTTGGTTTTGGAATATGATTTTGTTGTTATACTTTTGGGTATGGTCTGTTGTGTTAAGATTTACTAGGGTCGGTGGAACCTAGTGCCAGTCATGGCCCTAAAGTCGGGTTATGACACTTTTTAAAAATAAACTTTACAAGTTTAATAAAAAGAAAAAAATTAATTTTAAAAATATAATATTAAACGACAATAATATATATTAAATGAAAAAGATAATTATGATGATGTGATTTGTGAGATCAATAGATCGTAGATTCGTTAGATTATATAAAAACGTAGATTTTGATCAACGGGCGGGGTTAATAAGTGAATTTCGTTGTATTTAATTGTTAATTTTTCAGTCATCTTTGTTTAGAAAATGTGCAACCTGAAAACATAACACTTGCAATTCTAAATTTTGTTTACATGAAAACCTCATAGTATAGATATATAACAAATACATCCCAAGATCAGGATATGGAAGCCTACACAAGCATAACCCACAAAGAAAAAGAAAAAGAAAAAAGGAAACCAAAAGAAATATATGGGGAAACTAGATTACTAAAAGCCAGAACTTGCGGATATCAACCGAGAAACCTCAAGGATAAAAGACTCTTTGATAATATCACTTCTAAGGAAATTTATGCTATCTTGGAAACTATGAAAGTTCAGCTTCTTTGCTCTTTATACTACCCTTTTTCTTCTTTGTTGCTGCCTTCCAAAAGTCTTCACAAACCACTTGTGATTCCTTTTGGTTAGAGCTTGCCCAAGAACCAATCCAACAATTACTCCACTTCCATATCCCAAAATTATGACAACCCAATCGATTGTACCAGGGGATTTGGAGTTTCTATCTAGTTGCAACGATGAAGATGGAGGTGAAGATGGCCCTAAACTTCCACATGGCTTTGACAAGGGTTTTCCACACAATCCCGATTACCCTCATAAGAACTGTTCTCAAAAGTATCAAATTGTGCACCTTGAGGTATAAGCCCTGTAAGATTGTTATAAGAAACATTGAAAATAGCTAGAAATGTGTTATGAGTAAGTTGTCGAGGAATCTTCCCTGAAAGCAAGTTTTGAGACAGGTCTAATGATTCTAGCTCCACTAAGTTACCCAAAGATGATGGGATGGGACCTTCAAGTTCATTGTTGGATAAGTTAAGTGATCGAAGCCCCTTGAGATTTCCGAGGAATTCTGGTATCTGCCCTTTGAATCCATTGTTGGACAAGTCAATCGATACAAATGTTGTTTTGATCCTCCCAAAATTCCTTTGCGTGCCTTTGTTTACAATTGTTATTGAATCTGGGTAAGATTCAATCCAAATATAAGGCCAATGATATTTGATTTTGAGAAATGCTATCTGAGAATTATTAATTATTGCGTCCACATTCATATATTCTGACTCATCCTTATGGACTACTTTCATTGCCTCCCATTTTCGAAAGTAATTCACTGGCAAGTAACCTGAGAAATTATTGCTGGAAAGGTCAATGATTCGCAATTTTGAGAACCCTGCATTAATGGGAAGATTCTCAATGCCTCCGTAGAACTTGTTATTTCGCAAAATAAGAACCTTCAACTCTGGGAGAGTTCCAAGCCAGACAGGGAAATTGTCAACTATATAATTATTTCCAAGATTTAGAACCTCAAGTTTTGTGCAATTTACCATTGATCTCGGTACTTTCCATATAGTTGATTTTGGCTTAGATCAATTATCTCCAAATCAGTACACATGCTGAACATCTCAGGGATTATCCCGTGGAAACTATTGGCGCTTAGATTCAATACCTGCAAGGAACCAGCAATAGTTGCCAAACATGGGGGAATTCTGCCACTCAACCTATTATTAGACAAATCAAGAACTGAAGAAAATTATTACTGCAAATCGATGGTGCAATCTCCCCAGTCAATATATTTCCTTTGACAGAGTAGAAATGGGTGGATTTTGGAGGAATGGGAAGTAATCCTTGTAGCTTGTTGAAACTGAGATCCAGATCGACTAGATTTTGCCATGGAATGACAATGGGATGTTTTTCAAACCCTGTAAGAAGGTTGTCATGAGCCCAGAATGTTGTCATAGTTTCTTTGCTTGAATTCCAAACCCAAGTTGGTATTAGGCCCTGAATTTGGTTGTCAGAAAACTCTAGAATTGCCAACTGATCTTGGAACTCCAAAAACTCAGGGAATTTCTTCAAATTGCACCCTTGTAAAAAAGAAATTTAATCTTCGGCAAAGTAACATTATTAGCAATATTCTCTGAGAGCACAGTAAGTGTGTTAATTGATAAGCCAAACCAAGTCAAATTTTGGAGCTTAAGAAAAACACTCAGCTCTACTATACCACTAAAGTTATTTCCGCTAAAATCGAGGTATTCAAGATGCCTGAGTCTATAGAATGAGTTAGGAATTGGGCCATGCAGTTGGTTGCCCGAAATATCTAGAAAACTTAATTTGGTGAGATTCAAAAGCCAAGGTGGGATTTTTATTAACTAACTGGTTGCTATGGAAGTTCAAATGAGAAAGTGAAGTCAGATTTGAAAGAAATATTGGAATCTCACCCTGTAAATTGCAATGAGCAAGATCCAAATAAGAAAGTTTAGCTAGCTGAGCAACCACTGAGGGTATTGGACTTGCGACAAAATTACTATAAAGAAGTGATAAATAAGTTAACTGTGACATGTTTGCGAATGACGGAGGTATATGCCCAGAAATATTATTGCGTGAAAGGTCCAAATATATGAGTTGGTTAAATTACCCAGTGAGTTAGGTAGTGCGCCAGAGAAATTACAAATGCTAAGGTCCAAGACCTTGAGGGGACTTTGGTAGTGAAATTCTGCCAAATAACCAGAAAGACTTGGATTTTGGCTAGCCCTTAGAAATTGTAAATTTGGTAGTAGGAAAATGCCTCTTGGGAATTCCCCAAAAATTTAGAGTGGGAGAGGTCAAGATGGGTTAGCCAAGAAAGACTCCCAATTGCAGAAGGAACTTCAGAGTAATTGAAATTGTTGCCAGCAAGGTTGAGTCGCTGCAGATGAACGAGTCTGAAGAGGCTACTGTTGGAGTTGATGGAACCATAGATAAAGCTGCTACTGATGTCCAGCCCGATCACATGACCTGTGATCTCATCACATTTGATGCCATGCCACGAGCAGCAATTGCCAGCTCTCCCCTTCCATCTTCCATGATTCCATTTTTGGATAAGCAGAAGGGTCGTCAGATGCAAACTTTTCAATTGAAAAACTAAGCTTGAATTGTAACAAGGCTGACCTCTCGTCTTCATGGCATAATGGCTGCACAGACAGGACTGGGTTAGTCACCAAAATGTGAGACAAACATAACACAAGAAAAAGCGAGTGCATGGACATGTAACCAAACATATTTGACCACATATTGCCTTGAGTAATTTTGGATGAGTGAGCTTGCACCGGAGTGATATGCCTTTATAGAGAGTAACTAAAGATGTCAAGTCAAGTAAATTTAAAAAAAAATGCTTATGGAGCATAGACTTTTAATAAAAATTAATGGGTGGTGGGGACAACTGGGAAAGACTACCGGGAAGACTTGAATACTTAAGCCACTGATTTGTTGTTGTAATTACTATACTGAAATAATTATGAGGCTCAAAAAAGACGGCAAGCCTTAGATCAACGACCAGTCTGTATGTACTTAGAAAATTGTAAGTTTTGCCTACTGTAATTAATAAATACAAACTAAGGATAGACTTAATATATTAATAAATAAATACTGAGGATAGACTTAATAACTATAAGTGAAACATGTAGAAAATTATGCACTAATAAGTACTCAAATTTTTTAATAAGAATTTATTGAAAAAAATATTTCTTAAGAATTTATTGAAAAGAAGGAAAGTCTAGAATTCAAGTGGAATAAAAAGAAATGGGAGGAAGCATGAACACGTACTTGTGTGGAATAATACTTTGTAAACATGCAAAAGCACGCACATGAGATATAGCACATGAAGTGTTTAATTTTTAACTTTATAATTAGGTAAGCATGTTTTACACTATTTTAGCATATAAATATTAGTGTTTTTACATTAGATTATAAAATCAAAAAATATTTTATTAAACGTGCAGTTATTTTGGATACTGTCAGGAATTTGAAGTGTGAATAAATAAATTTTATTATTTAGCATTTAAGTCCTTAGTTAATACAAATATTTTCATTTTTTGACTGACTTGTTATAATTTACTTTTATTTTTTATATTACCCTTTGAAAATTCCACCGTACCCCCAACACCAGGTTGCCCTAATTAATTACTGGGGGTGGGTGTGAATCCCTGGCCTATTACTGCCTGCCAAAACACGGCAGGCGACAAAGTGCCCCCGCCAAGAAATGCGGTTAGCCCAATCCATACGTAAGTTTCGCGTACTGTAATTAACAAATAAAGACTGGGGATAGACTTAATATATTAATAAATAAATATTAAAGATAGACTTAATAACTATAAGTAAAACATGTAGAAAATTATGCACTAATAAGTACTCAAATTTTTAATAAGAAATTATTACAAAAATATTTCTTAAGAATTTATTGAAAAGAATGAAAGCCTAGAAATTGAGTAGAATAAAAAGAAATGCAGTTATCTAAGTTCCTTTGATAAACATAAGTAAATTCTAGGACTTGCAATACAACTGATTAATTTAGAGAAAACAAAGAACGTTATGCATTTGCAAACCCATATAGCATGCCAATCATATCCTCCTCCTAACCTCGAATGAGTAATTTAAAATTTTTTCCCTAGGAATGTTTATTATATTTTTAAAACCAAATAAGTAAGATTACAGTTAGGAGTATATTTTGTAATTTATGCCAAATATACGGAGAATTATAAATAATAAATATTGTATGCTTTTACAAAAAATCCCAAAGACAATACTAAGCATTGCTAAAAATCAATTATAAACCAATTTGTGTAAATAGTCATATAATTTGTCAATGAATTTACTGAATTTTATTGACTTTATTAGACAGTATGAATATTGGTATTAATTCTTAATGCTGGCACATTTTATTTTTTTGAGATGTAAAACTTAATGTTGGGTTCTATTATTATTATTATTATTAATTATTAGTAGTAGTAGTAGTAGTAGTAGTAGTAGTATAATTGAGGGCTTCTCTCTTCAATTTTTATTATTGTCATAATTATTATTATAATTATTTCACTTTTTGAAAATTTACTATCATTCGTTCTTTTATGCGCAACTATGTAGAGAAGTGTTGTGCTTTTGAAGGGAAAGTAGAATGGAGCCATAAACAATATTTGCAGGACGTAGCACAAGCGGCACAACAGGAATCTCTTGCTTAAATCTTAATTCATCTGTTTGGAAAAGGCACAAGACAATGACATCACACATTGCAATTTTTTTTTTTCTTACATGGAAACCTCATAGTATATTAAAATAATGTGTTTATAACAAATTCATCTCAGGAGGAGGGCGTGAAAGCATACACAAACGCACATATGCCACAAAGAGAAAGACAAAAAGAAAAAATATCAAAGCATCTCAACCTACAGCTACCTTGCTCCATATATACTTCAAGAAACACCTGCTGTTGACAAGACTCTTTGCTTACTCTTCTGCCAAATATCACTTCTAAGGAAGTTTATGCTATCTTGAAAACTATGAAAGTTGAGCTTCTTTGCTCTTTACAATACCCTTTTTGTTGTTTGTTGTCCCCTTCCAAAATTCTTCACAAACCAATTGTGATTCCTCGTGATTAGAGCTTGCCCAAGGACCAATCCAACAATTACTGGACTTTCATATCCCAAAATTCTAACAATCCAATCGATTATACGAGTCAACTCTGAGTTCTTATCTTGTTGTAAGGATGAAGGCGGAGGTGAAGACAGCTTTAAACTTCCACATGCAATCTTTAATTGAAATTAAGCAATAAAAAATCAAGAGAGTTCGCATAATGGTTTCAAAAAACTTCATCCAAACCCTAACAATAATATAATTACAAGTCTCTAATTCTTACTCAAACCGTCTAACTTTTGGAGTTTGGATATCGCAAATCCTTATATTTATGTCAGTTGAACTTTGTTAATTCTTTTCTTAAGTGCAGTTGAAATTGTTGAAATGTTTGTTAATTTATCAGCAAAAAGCTCCAGTTGAACTTTGAATTTTTTTGAAGATATTTTTTTCCTCCATTTTGAATGGAAAATAGTCTTCTTTTTATAAAGAGTAATCCTAAATGATGGAGGAGGCTAAAGGCTCCTCAAAAAACAAGGTTACCCTCTTAAAATAATTTTAGAAATTTGAAGTTTATATCCTAAATAAATCTAAAACTAATCTAAATAAACAAATAAAATAAAAATATAATCTAAATAAAATTCCTAATTAAACCTAAATCTCTCAAAAAAATCCTTTCGGATCAACCGTTAGTAAAAATATATTACTTTTTTTAATATATTTTGTAAAAAAAATATTTTATGAAATAGCTTCAGAAGTCAAATCAAGTAACTATAAAAGCATAAACTTTCAACAAAAGTTCGTGGATGACGGGGAACAATGGGGAGAAACCACATGGAAGGCGAATATTTAAGTCGTTGATATGTTGTTATTATTTTTGTACTATAATGACTTGTTGTGCTGAGTCAATTTGACGGAGACAAATAAATTGCTAAGATTCTCAGCCAATGTGGGATTGTCAAAAATTCTAACTTGTCCAGTGGGAAAACACACATGTGGAAGACTTAGCATGATCTTCATAGATGATTTTGGTCTTGTTTGTACTTTTTATTGTTTACGTTGAACATACTTGATTACTTATGATATATTAGTTCTTAGAAAATTTTAAGTTATGCATATTGTACTTAATAAATGAAGATCGGGACAGACTCAATAATTTCAAGACAAAGCGAAAGATGTTGAAAATTATGCAATACTAAGTGCTCAGATTTCTTAAGAAATTATTGAAAGGAAATAAAGTGGAAAATTCAAGCAGAATGAAAGCAAATGCAGTTGTCTAAGATCTCTTGATAAACATAAGTAAATTTTACCCATGTCATACAAGTAGTTTTTAGTAGCTAGTTGTAATACTAGTAATACAACTGACTAATTCAGAAAAATTATAAATAAATAATGGTGTGTATTTGCAAACCCGTATAACATGCCAGTCATATCCTCCTCCTAACCTCAAATGCATAATTAAGAGTTTTTTCCCACGAATTTTTCTGTTTATTGAGGAATAGTGTAAGGTTGAATAGAAAAGGGCAGGCAGTCCAACTTGCTTTATAGAGTAAGGTTGAACAGAAAGGGGCCAGTAACAATAAGTCTCAAAAGTTTGACCAAAAAAACTTTGACCTATTCTAACGTGGGTTGGAAGTTAGATATGCGTGTTGTATTTAAGTCTTTGTACCTTTTCTCTATTTGAACAAATTGGTGAAAGTTGACTCCGCTTTTAATTAAAGAAAAGTCTCAAAAGTCCTAATAGTGACCAAATTAATGCCTTCCTATCATATCTCAACCTAAGAACGTGACTATCACTGAGACTAGATTGCCAGCGTTAATAAGTCTCAACCCAACCAGAACATAATATGAAAAGTAACATAGATATAAATCATCAAACATATATATAAAAAAGCCTCATCTTGTTCGAGCAAAACATAGAATCATCTAAAGTACAAATATACGATGTACACAAAAAGATTGGGGATAGAGTTAATAACTATAAGAATAAATGAAACATGTAGAAAATTATGCACTAATAAGTACTAAAACTTCTTAATAAGGATTTATTGAAAAGATGGTATGCATTTGCAAACCCATATAACATGCCAGTCATATCCTCCTCCTAACCTTGAATGAGTAATTTAAAGTTTTTTTCCCCTATGAATGTTTATTATATTTTTAAAACCAAATAAGTAAGATTATAGTTAAAAGGAGTATATTTTGTAATTTATGCCAAATTTGTGGAGAATTATAAATAATAAATCTTGTATGCTTTTACAAAAAATCCCAAAGACAACACTAAGCGTTGCTAAAAATCAATTATAAAGCAATTTGTGTAAATAGTCATATAATTTGTCAATAAATTTATTGAATTTATTGATTTTATTAAACAGCATGAATATTGATATTAATTCTTAATGCTGGCATATGTTATTTTTTTGGGATGTAAAACTTAATGCTGGATTCTATTATTATTATTTTTATAATTGAGGGCTTGTCTCTTCAATTTTTGTTATTTTTATAATTATTTCATTTTTTCAAAATTTACTATCTGTTGTTCTTTTATGTGCGACTATGTATAGAATTGTTGTGCTTTGGAAGGGAAAGTAGAATGGAGCCATAAACAATACTTGCAAGACGTAGCAGAAGCGGCGCAACAGGAATTCTTGCTTAAATATTAATTCTTATTCAGATGGTCTGGCTTTTGGGGTTTGGATATTACAAATTCTTATATTCACATTAGCTAAACTTTGATGATTCTCTTTTCAAGTGTAGTTAGAATAGTTGAAGGGTTTGTTGATTTCTTAATGAAAAACTCTGGTTGAACTTTGAATTTTTTTGGAGGTATTTTTTTTCCTCCCATTTCAATGGAAAATAATTTTTTTTTTTATAGAGTAGTCCTAAAGGATGGAAGAGGTTAAAGACTCTTAAATAATAAGGTTGCCTTCTTTATATAATTTTAAAATTTTAAATTTTATACCCTAAATAAATTTAAAACTAATCTAAAAAATAAATAAAATAAAAATATAATCTAAATAAAATCCCTAATTAAAACTAATTCTCCCAAAAAAATCCTTCCGAATCAACATGACTTAAAAGACCAACCATAGGTGACATAACATGTAATGGCCCAATTTTGTTTTCATTTTTCTTTGGGGACTAATGTGCACTAATTGAAACATTTGGAGTGATTTTGAAAATTTGTGGACTAAATTGAACATAACACAAATTCGGAGGACTGGATTGAAAAAAAAAAATAAGGGGGAAAAGGGACCTTTGGCCGGAAGTCGGCTAGAGGGTGTAGAAGCTGGAAATTTGCTCCAATAGTAGCAAGCCAGCTTTTTTGGCTTTTAATCATGGCTGAGAGTTGATCCCGAGGGCGTGTTCAATTTGAGAAAGTTAGCAAGGAAGAGGGAGGAATTAAACTGCGAAGGACGACGAGTTTCGGCTAGAAGCTTCGAGGAACAACTTGGAATTTTGTAGAAATCAGCTCGATTAAAAGTTGAAAGGCAGCTTGGGGAGTTCAGAATTTAGCTTAAAGGTGTCAGATTGCTTTGGTAAGTCCGAAATCCCGAAAATTTTGAAGTTTTCTGGGGAAGAAGGGTGCTCAGATTTGTTGCAGAAGCCCAGGTCTGTGACCCAAGCTTCCGGGTGGAGAAGAAGGGACCCGGATGGGTTCGCGTCCTTGGCCGGGGCTGGCCCGGCCTACTGGCCCAGGTGAGTCACTGGCCCGCGGGCTTGAGCCACGGCTAGCTCGGGGGGGGAGTTGGTACGGTCTGGGTCTGTTACAGACCCGGATATATCATGTTTAACCAGGAACCGGTCCAATCTCTCCAAAAATCGGCCTAAAAACTGGTGAACCGGTCACCCGGAGGAACCACACTAAACTGGCTAGTTCACCTCAAACCGCGCTCACGTCACAAAATTCCCCGAACCCACTTGGTTTGATAGGTATTTTCTCCTTGAATCCAGAACCGATCCAACTTTCCAAATCTAAGTCAATTTGACTACTGAACTGGCCGCCAAACATTGGACCGTTCCTGGCCGGTTCAGTCAACTCCAAACCCTTATTCCAAAATTCCGGATTATGCTATCCCCAATTTGGCCTTATCCCTAATTTCTTATCTCCCAAAACATCCTAATCCAATTCTCCCTTCTGGGTCAACTCGGCTGAGTTCACCCAGCCCCTTCTCACTGGGCCGAGTTGACCCAGCAGGTTGACTTAGCCCAGCCTTGCCTGGGCTAGCCCGTGGCTCAACCCGCAGGCCTGCAGCTCATCTGGGCCGAACCCAGCACAGTGGGCCGCCTTACAAGCTGGGGCCCAACCCGGCCAGACCCGGGCTTAAGCAGGCCGGGGCCACGCTCACACGGACCCGATTCCACCCGGGTTCGTCTTATCCGCCCGAACCCCAGCCCTGGACCTACACAACCCCTTTCCCCTCTAGGCTAGCCCGCGGCTCAAGCCCGCAGGCAGCAGCTCAGACAGATTGAGCCCGAGCCCAAGGCTTGGGCCGACTCCCATGTGGGACCCGGCCCAGCCGGTCCCTTCTCTTTTGCCCGACTGGGCGTCGAACCATCATCCAGTGTCTGTATCAGACCCGGAGCACCAGATCCGTAGCATTGCACACCCGCAAAAAATTCCTTGCACTGCACTATAAAATTAATTTTGACTTTCTAACTTGGCTCCCGTGATCCACGAACTCGGTAATAGCTTTTAATCGGTGAAAACTTGACTCGATCACTCGAAATTCTCAGATTTGTCCTCGTCGGTGCCGCAAAGCTTCCAGCTCGTTCCCCCCTCTCCTCTTACAATTTTTTCAATTAATCTTACACCAGGCTCATCTTAGCTTTATGTACAAAATTGCAGAGCAAATTTTGCATTGTAAAGCTCCTATTAGAGCAGATTGTTCTACACCCTTCGCCGGCTTCCGGCCAAAGGTCCTCTTTCCCTTTTTTTTTCACTCTAGCCCCAAAATTTTTGTTTTGTTCATTTTAATCCACAAATTTCCAAATTCACCCCCAAACATTTAACTAGTGTAAAATAGTCCCTAACGAAAATAAAAACAAGAATTGGGCCATTACACATACAAAAATATATATACATGTATAGTATACTTATATACATATACATATATATAATGTATACTTATATATATGCATGCATGCATATTGACATACATATTTATGTATGTATGTATCTGAACTTCTTGAATATAAATTGGAAATTACAAATTTGAGGAAATACAAATTTGGAATAAAAGGGGAAATTGAGACTTAAATGGTTTCGAAAAGACCAAGTAATGGTTTTTTGTTTCAAAACCAAGTGATGCCTTTACAATCTGTGAAATCTGCTTTTATAGACAGACTTGGACTTGAATTCAAATTAGGATTACAATTTTTTCTATAATTGTTAACACATGAGATGTCTTCAAAAATCTTGTAGCCTTTGTCAAAAATTATTTTTGCGCATGCATAAGAATAATCTTGTTGCAGCCTTTGTCATAAATCATTTTGTACATGCATGGGAATAGTCTTTCTTGTGTTTGTTGTATCCTTTATGCTTTCACACAGATATCTTGCACTTCTTCACATGGAGTCATTAGAGTACAGCTTTGATTTGATATTGGAGTGTTTCACAACCTTATTCATTGACTCTATGTAACATCCAAAACCAACTTCAAGAAAAAGAACAAGAAAATAAAAAGGACAAGAAAAGAAAAAGAAAGAATGAAAGAAGAAGAATAGTTCTTAAACCACTTTTGTTGAGTTTTAAATTTATTTAGAGGGTATTTTGAGGAATTTGGGAAGGTAAAAGTGTTTTGGAAGTTTTGGAAGAAATGAAGTTTTTGTAAAAATAAAAAAAAAAAGTACTGTAGCAACGAGGCGCGCCGCGGCGCGCTCCGAGGCACGGCACAGCGCGATGCTCGCTGTTTACCGCGCCGTAGCGTGGCAGCCACTGGAATTTGGCCGCTGCAGCGCGCTAGACCGCGCTACAGCGCGCCAAACACGGATTTTTGCCCATTTTCATGAAATTTTGGTATTTTTAACCCCTCCAAGGACCCCTAAACTCTCTTAAATTCCTAAACACTATAAAACAAAGATTTGGGAGATATCATAAGGTACCCAAAATTTATCCAAAAATTAATTAGGATTAATTTTGAGGGTAATTTTTATGAAGGGCAAGATGGTCATTTGACTTGAGGGATGGTTTTAAAGTTGGGGGAAAGCTTTCTAGGGCTCATTTTCGCCCAAATAGAGAGAGGAAGAGAGAGAAGGAGAGAAAGAAGAGAAAATGAACAATAAGGATGTATTTGGTCCAATCTCAAACCCCATTTAGTTTTTCTTCAATTTTTCTACATGTGTAGCTTCCTCTCTTCGTTTTATAGCTTTTAATCGGTGTAGATTTTGTATTTGGATGTTATTATGTATTGTAGAGAGAGAAAGTGGGTTTACCCTCACCCATGAGATATTTTGCTTGAACTTTGATTATTCTTGTTAAAGTACCCTTAGATATTGTTTTTTTGAGGATATTTATGTTTTTATGGTTGGATTAAACTTTGATTGAAGTGATTATGGTTGAAATGTAAGAGAAATGGTGAGATGATGTTGAAATGGAATAAGGGCTTGTTTGGTTGGAGTTGAAATGGGAAAAATGAGATAAAGGCATGTTTGGATGAAATATAAATGTTAGAGAGAAATTAAAGGCATGTTTTGATGAAACTCAAAGGTTAGAGAGAAATTAAAGGCATGTTTGGATGAAACCCAAAGGTTAGAGAGAAATTAAGGGCATGTTTGGATGAAACCCAAAGGTTAGAGAGAAGTTAAGGGCATGTTTGGATGAAACCCAAAGGTTAGAAATGAAGGAAAATTTGTATTTGTACGTTGTAGGGTATAGTTATTGTTTTCATATGGTGTTTTTTAAGAATTATCTCTCATGTTGTGTATCCCTCTTGTAGGAGAGGATACCCCAGTTATTTCAGACTCTAGACTTACAGCTTTAAGAGCACCCTTGTAAGCTTATTTTTGTAGGTGAGTGGGAATCTTCCTAATCTTAGTTTATTTCCGCAAATTATGATTTACAATGAACAATGCTTATTTCAAACTCAAATATATGTTGCTACTGAAAACATGGGAAACAGTCCAGCTATGTTATGATTTCGAGTATATACTTAATTGCATAGTTTTTATGAGTTTATGTTATTTTGGTGCCTTAGCACCCAGATCATGATGTCGAGCAGCCATCTGGGGCAGGTGGTGGTTCTACGTGTATAACATATATGTATGTTTATTGTCCCTAATGGGAAAGGGACCATGCGCCAAAGACTGTGTTAGCTTGGCCGGGGATTGGCGGCCCCTAGCGCGAGCCACACGGTGTAGTAGCGCCCGACATTTTTATTTTGCCAATGAGAGGGCCCATGTTATGTTTTATGATTTTACTGCCCCCAGACACCTTCGGTTGTGCACATCCGACCAGAGTATACATGTGAATATGATTATGTAATATGATTTTTATGATTTTTGTATGATGCCCATGAAGACTCTTATGATTCATGTTTATGCTCTCTTATGTTTTATAACTTGCAAAAATAACAATTTAGCTTTTGGCATTGTTGAAAATTCAATTATTATGCCTCATGATATGAAACTCTTCAAGAATGTTTATATTGTTTAAATTGATACAAAAACTGACTGTTTCCACTGGGATTAGTTTGATTACCATTCACTGGGACGTTGGTCTCACCCACTCATTTTTCCCCCCCTGCAGATGCTGAGACATTAAGTTAGAACCTCGTGTTCGTTTTGCTTATGTTATGTTTTGCTCACGTACTAGCACCAGGTGGGCCCAGCTGCGAGGATCTTTTTGATTATGTTTATATAGATTGGGATGAGTCATGTATATTGGGAGGTTGTCTTATTTTTTTAGAGAATTTTTAAGTAATATGTGATGTTGAGGTCTTATGAATGAATTACTATTGGTTAAGCATATGTGATGATTTTTGAGTATAGCATGATGTTAGATGATTAATAAAATGTATTACAGGATGATTTATGCTTAAGCTATGTATTGATAGTTATTGCAAGCTATGTTAGTATTGTGAAGTTGATGATGTTTAAAGCAAGTACTCAGACATAGGGCCCTTGAGGCCATCTAGAAGGGTTACAGTAGTCGGCATGCTACCGGATTTTACCCGCGGTGTGTTGGTTATTGCCCGGTGTGTCATGCCCCTTGAGTTGTAAATGGTTGGGTGTGACACTCTATGAGTCATGAGACACTTTAAAGTCAAGCCCTGTATTGGTAGCTTGGAAATTCTGCAACTTTGGTAGCTAGGTTTGGAGACTTGGAAATTTTGCACACATCTTTGAGATGCTTTCACTTCTATTTTTTTCCTGTAAAAGGGTAATTTGGGCAATAATAGAAGTTGTCTACTCATTTATTACTTTTGCCCTTATTTTTGTTTTTTGATTAACTTTGACTAAACTACTTTGATGATTACTGGATAAGTGAAAGGATGTCAAAACAGTCATTCTCATTATATTGGGCCACATCAATCAAGAAAGATTATGATGAAGAATCAATAGATTGGGTTCCCTCATCATCAACAACATCATCATCTGAATCAAAAAATGATTGGAGAGTTTGGAGAATTGGTCTTTTGTAATTTTTTTAAAAATTTTGTTGAGAAAAATTTAGTAATATTTGAGATTTTTATAAAAGGAAGTTTGGATCCGCTATCTAATTAGAATATAGGATGAGTTTCAAAAACTTTGAAAATTTCGAGGAGATTTTGTAGGAGGCCCATTTCAAAATTGAATTGGTACCTCCATTTGATTTAATTTTAAAAATCTCCCAATATATGAAAAATCTTGTTGGAGGATAGTATACATTCAGACTCAAGAAAATTTGGAAAAAAAATAAAAAAGTATTGAGAATTGGGCCATTGAGGCAAAAATTTTAAATTTTTCTTGAAAAATAGAACCCTTCTTTCGCTTGGTTTTGGGAGGATTTGAAAAAAGGGTCACAATGATGCCACCACATGGCAAACCAATTTGGTGTTAGATTGGGATTAAAGTCTTTTTTTAAAATAAATCATCTGAGAATGTTTGAATGATTTATTTTGGAGTAGAAAAAATATTGTATCAGGTGGTTCTATAATCCCAATAATTAAAGATGGGGAAGAAAATTTAGAGAAACCGTCTATTTTCCTTTGGGTGTTGTCTCAATTACTTTGGGATTAAATTTGACGAATTTGACAAACTGAGTAAGCAATTTGGGTAGGATCATTGTTATCAGGAAAATGCTTGATGGAAATTGAATTCAGTATTAATGAGAATAAATTCGTAGAACCTTGGTTTTTTGAAACAACTGAAGTGTCACACCCCAACTCAGGAGTGCAACCAGCACCAGGGTTAGCATACCAACCCTAATAAGCCTCCAACCAGAACAGATCAGATAAAGCATCTCATCAGAATAATGGTCAGTATATATATATATATACATATATAATAAACACACTCTAAACTGTACATAGAGCTTCTAGAGTACGAAAATAAAATATACAGAAAGTGCCCATACAATCAAGTTAATGCAGTGATGACAAAAATAGTTGCTGGAATTATCGCTTCTAATCGAAATTAAAATCTGGAACGTGGGGGAAAAATGGATGAGTATAAAAATCAGTGAATAACAGTACTACCCTAGACATGCCGGGATATGAATCATGACCATTCAAAGCACAAATATCATCTTAAATAATAACTTAGTTTACGGAAATCACATTTGCCTCAGGTAACACATATGTTTCATATATGCATAGTCAAAATCAGAAAATCAAAAGTCTGTCAAAGTATCGAATGTATCACATGTCAGAATCAGAATCAAATATTATACATCGTATCAGGATTCTGTATCAGAACCAGAATCAGAATCAAAATCTTACCTCCCAACAGAGCGTATCATGCCGGAAGTGGCACATATCATATATCACACATATCATACCGAGATCCTGCATCAAAACCAGAATCAGATATCACACATCGTACCGGGATCCTATATCAGAATCAGAATCAGAATCTTACCCCCCCAACAGAGCATATCATGCCGGAGGTGGCACATATCACATATCACACATCACACATATCATACCAGGATCTCGCATTAGAACCAAAGTCAGAACTAGAAAACCAGAATCACATAAACTCTTGACAAGTTAACTTTTAAAAATGCACATATTACTGAGACAAGAATGTAAGTAATTACAAAAATATTTTCAAGCTTATCGTAATTTAAAATAGATAGATATTACTGAGATAGGAATGTAAGTAATTACAAAAATATTTTCAAACTTATCGTAATTTAAAACAGATAGATACATGCCTCGAAATTTAATACCATAATTTAGAATCAGAACCAGAACTAACAAAAAACCAAGTGCGGACACATGTGTAGAGGGTACTGTCACTTACCAAACACGTCAAAACCGGCATCCAAAACTTTGACAGACCACTCACTAGTCAAAGCATGCCTCCTCAGATGTATCTACAATCGCCAAAACACAAGTTAGAACCGAAATCAAATTTACTCCAAAAGACTCACTCATCGAAAGTGGCCTGAGACCTCCCCTGTATCCAGGCTCCTAACGTGCATCTCGAGGCACCACTACCCTACATCAAGACCCACATGACTCACGAACATTAATTAATTCTACTCAACCCCTCAATAATAATGAATTGGCCTCCACAATCCTCGAACCATAGTGAACTAACCTCTAAAACCCCTGAACTAACCTAAACCGGCCTAAAATTACACCAAGCCGAACTAAACCAACCACAAAACCCTCAAAATTGAATTCAAAAGCCCAAAAATCCAAGAACTGCCTTGAACGGCCAAAAATCCCCTAAACCGCCTTGAACCGAGCCAAGAGCCCAAATCCTAAGTACTGGCACACTAAACCAAACCCGATTTACTTCAAACCAGACATCCAAACATCACCAAATTACATGGCTAGCTAGGTTTCATCATGTTTGAACCGGTTCAATCTTCCCAAGAATTAGACCAAAACCCGGTGAACTAGCCGCCCAAAAGTGCTACACTAAATTGGCCGATTAACCTTGAACCGGCCATCCAAAATCTCTCAAACCACCTGGTCTGATAACTCTCATTCCCCTGAAACCAGGAACCGGTTCACTCGCTTAGAGAACCGTCTAAAAAGCTCTAAATCGGCCAGTCAACTCTTCGATCAATACTAGCTGGTTCACACTACCTAACAGCCTTAACCACTTTTTTCTTCCACTAGGCCAAGTTGACCCAGCGAGTCAACTCAGCCCTGCCATAGTTTGGGTCGGCCTGCGGCTCAAGGCCGCGAGCCTACAACACTTCTAGGCTGAGTCTGGGTCTAACAGCCTAGACCGACCCTGTAAGGGACCCGCTCCCCCGGTTCCCTTCTTCTTCACCTGGTAGGACAAATCCGACCGAATCCCCTGCAACACACCAAAACCCAAAAATCCCAAAATAATCCAAAAATTTAAGCTTACCTACTCAAATCGGAGGCTACTAGCTTAATTTCCAAGCTTCCTGAGCTACCTTTTCCAACTTTAATCAGCTCAATCCCTGCTCTAATTCAAGATTTTCCCTAAAAAAAATCCTGTTAAGCCC